>JAJONR010002090.1:0-87512 GCA_029582245.1 Solanum etuberosum
TTGTGTTCCCCCCCCCCCCCCCCCACCCCCACACACAAAAAAATAAACTCCACTCCAAAAGACGGCTCAAAGCTCCGGCCAAACATCATCAAAACAGTCACATATCCTCATATATCTCCTTTTTTCCTTCTTCATCTCCTCCCTTGACCAGAAACTATTTCCACGCAAACCCTCTATTGTATTTTCTTCCTCTTCAACTTTTTCAGTAATCTACTTTTGCCTCCTACGGACCCTGGTTGTTTGCTTTCCCCAAAATTGGCTAATATACCCATATTCCCTAAAATAGCATATCAACTCATTTTTCAAAGTTCCTTTCTTCTAGTCTCACCAAAGGCGATAAGGTGCTACCATTTAACAATTGGATAGTTTAAATTATATGAAAGCAAGTTTTAACGGGTAAAAGAACCCCTGCCCCCAACCCCACCAAAAACTAACACCATTAGTAGCATATTTCAAGGTAAATTACCTTTATAAGTGAGTAGGTCACATACACACTTCAGAGACCTGACCCTAGGACACTAACATCAATACATCATTTTTCGGATATTGTTCCAAATAAAGGCCGTGGAATCATGCTGCCAATGTTTGTTCTAATTTTATACCACCATCCTAAATTTGCAATTGTACAAGAGACAGGCACCCTTTTTAAGAGTTTACACTCTCATCACTTAGGCAACAATCTGAATCTCAGAAACATAACAAGCTTTCCACTAAGCACATCAATTTGTTCACTCTTAATCATTTTATGAATGAATACATGATTGAAGTTAGTCATAATATTGTGAGAAATTAAAGCAATAATGGACTACTGAAAAATCCAAGATATAGCCTATTACACAATTAACTTTCTCTTAATACTCTAGTCAAGAAAGCTACTTGTGAAGCAAAAGGTTTGTTGAACAAGGTTAACCAAATTTTACAGACCAATTAGATCACAAAAATATCAATAGCAGAAAATATCCGACCCCCATATATCATCAAAATCCAGAAAACAACAGGCAACAAAGTTGTTAAAGATAGAGTACCAACCTTAGATGCTGTGTACCCAGCTGCCAAAGCAAGAACCGGCTGCACAGCTATATAAAGTCCCGGAACATTGAAAGTCTCAAACATAATTTCACCAGTATATTCTCGGTTCTCTGGTGCAGTCATAGGACTTTCAGTCAATAGAAAATAGTGATCCTCAGGGTCACAACGCAGGTAATTGAATATACACTGCTGCCAGAACCGCTCCATTGAATCCCAGTTATCAACTTGTCCATGTTCAATAGGATAGGTAAGATTGTAATTGCTACTAGATTTAGATCTGGTCAAAGCCTCATCCCCAATAAAGAAATCGAGATCCGCCATAACCCCTGCACTGTGCTGGGCTAACCAGTTGCTGTTCTTAGTCAAAGCTCGAGGCTGATTAACAAATGATTCGTTAGCTGCAACAACTGTAGGTAGTATGAAACATGGCTCCACATTTCCAGCAAAACCAATTTTCGTATACCTGAAAATAAGAGAAATTTGGAATCAAAAACGTAATTGGGTTGAAAAAACTGAATCAAACAGGTTGAGGGTGATGTAGGATACCCAGTTCCATTGTCAATGACTACAGCAGGGCGAGAGGTAGCAGGGTCCATAAGGATTGAAAAAGAAAGAGAGGATCTGCGGTTGAGATCCAAAGAGAGGTTTAAAGGGTATAATCATGGTCGTAGGAGGAAGAAAGGAGATGAAAACGACGACGTATAAGGTAGGAGAAAGGTGATGACGACGGAAGTAGCGTTGGTTGAAGGGTTCAATTCATCCATTTCCATTTCATTGAATAAGGCAAACGAACAGTTTCGAATTCATCGTCTAGTGTGACATTCTGCTCTTCTTCAATCAGACAAAATGTTTGCTAGTATTTCTCGATTGTTGATTGGGCTTTACTTTGTTCCTACTTCCGTGGCAGGTGGCTATTGTAATTAGGAAATTTTAACAAAAATCTTGGGTATGATTTCTAAATATCAAATCAAATCATTATTATCGGATAGGAAAATTTCAAAATAAGCAAACAATAGGCCTTAATTAGGAATCTATAGTTATAGTTTGCAAATAACAACAAAATGTTAGAGGAGGAGAGAGGCGAGCGAGATATGGGAGACAGATGAGAGATTGTATTTTTCATGGATTTTGGAGAAAAAAATATAAGTACAAACAGATTTGTATCAAAATTAATACACATTAAGAGGAGAGAGGGAGGAAAGAGCCAAGCGAGATCCAGATAGGGAGAAAAGAGGATTGTAAGTTGATGAGTGGTAGATTTACACTCATTTAGGGTATTTTTAGTTCAACAATTAGTGTCCTCAATACCTAATTATGTCTCATTCTAATGTAAGGTTGATGATTTGCAACTATAAAAACTAAAGGACAAGGCAAGGATGAATGCATAAAAGAAAGGTCAAAGACATTGAAAGAAGTGTAAACTCCACACTGGGAGTCGCCTAACCAAAAGGGTGGATCGCCCAAATGACATGACCTCACAATCGAAGACAATCGAGGCAGGTCGGTGAACCAAAAGTGAAACGGCGACTCGCCAAAAATGAAAGGCGAACAAGATGATCATTGCCAAAGGTGACAGGACTTGGATGAAAAATAAGGTTTAAAAGGCGAAAAAAAGTGGTAATCGGCGATCCGCTGAATATGAAAGGTAGATTCGAATGAGTTCACCAACTAAGGTTCAAACACCTAAAGCCTGAAGCAAATGAAAGGGGAGCTGAGGAACAGACGACGATCCTTCGATCATGTTCGGCAAGCCCGACTAATGTCGTTAAGTTGGTCATGCAGTGAAGTTTGGGCAAAATTTTGGAAAACTATAAATAGCCTAAAAGAGATAAAAATAGAGGGTGGGATTTGAGTATTTTTCAGAGCTTTTGGAAGAATTATTAGAGAGTTGTGTATGATATATTTTACCTTGTGAAATACATCTTTAGTTTGGGGTTTTCAATTCTACTCTTGCAATTGACAATTGGAAGTTGAAATCAAAGTGGGTATTGATTATAATAACTTAATTTCATCACATCCATGGTTGCTATCGTGATAGGTATAATTTTTTTACTTCTTGTGGTGAGTGGCTAAAATCCCAAGTCTAGGGTTGCAATTATGGAGTTGGGTATTGATTTAATGTAGTGGTATTGTGTTTTGATCTATTCTATTGTTGTTCATTCATGGATTTAGGCTAAATAGCATGAGGTTAACTTATGGGTTAAGGTTGCAAACTTAATCCTATTTTCGATCTCCGATTGATGCTTCAAAGAGTTTGATTGGGGTGGGTAATTAGTTTGATGCATGCAATTAAGGTTTGATTTCTATAGTTTGCTTGAAAGAGGAATATGGTTCATATCTATTTGCCCCAAATTTGCTCGAAAGAGAGATATCGTAAGGTAATGGGTTGTTTTGTTATTCACCTAGAGGAGATCGAAAGGAGATTATATGAACTGATGTTATGAGATAGAAAGAAGATTAGTGTCATTGAAGATGACCTATCCTATCCATGATTGTTTAACACTATTAAAAAATACAATTACCCCTATGTGATATCGATTCCAATCCCCCGCACCCTTAAATTACTTGTTAAATTACTTGAATTTCTGAATTTTAGTTTAATTGTGACATTTGATACGATAAACTCTTTTAGTAAATTTGGTAGAATCATCCACCCATTTATCTTAACATACTACAATGAACAAGTCCACATTCTTAATTTCTTAGTTTGATTCTTATCATTATACCATTCTTTGTGGGATTAGACCCCGACTCTTAGTTGGGTATTTCTATTGACAACGTCTGCTTACTCTTTGAATTTACTTTTTATGATAGTTTGAGCATTATCAAAAATGGCGTCGCTGTCAAGGAATGGTAGCTAAGAATTCAATTAGCGAAGTTAGTTTATAGCCTTGTTGAATTGTAGTAGATTGTTGCTTGGCATTGTTGTATCGTGGATTTGTAGGTCTAAATATGAGTGAAAATGGTAGTGACGACGCTAGTCACTACGAGCAGAACGACCAAATGGGTGACACAAATGACATGCACATGAATGTCATTGCAACTAGTGGAGCTATCTGGTTACCACCTACAACGGGGAGGGTGATGTTCCATTTAACCGGAACTATGCTATAGCTCTCCAAATGAGAGGAATGTTTAGAGGATTGGCTCATGAAAATCCTCATGAACATATTCAAAATTTTGTGGATATTTGTGGGTCGTTCGTCTTCAAAAACATCTCACAAGAGTCCATAAGGTTGAGATTATTTCTGTTCTCTTTAACGGGGAAGCCATAAAATGGTCGGCGGAGTTGCCAAATGATTCTATCATTTCTTGGGAGGAATTAACCGATGCATTTTTAGAGAGATCATTTCCGCCCTCGAAAATGGTCAAACTTAGGGACAACATCCAACACTTTAAAAGAGTGGGAGGTGAACCACTTCTCGAAATATGATTGCGGTTCCAAAAATTGCTTCTACAATATCCAACACATGGTGTTCCGAATAATTTATTGTTGCAATACTTTTATTGTAGCCTTAATTCAGTCAACAAGGGTTTGGATGATCAACTTATGCAAGGTAGGTTGATACGACAACCGTTTGATGTAGCAATATTGTTGCTAGATGATATGACAAAAGTGAACCGTGCATGGCATACTAGAGATGATCAAGTATCTTCACAACAATGGGGCACAAGCAAGTAAAAAATAGAGAAGGATCATGAGCGCGATGAAAACATGACTAAAATAATGACCCAACTTGACTTGCTGCCCAAACACATCATGGGATATGGATCTAAAACGGTAAATGCAATTGGAACAAGCAGTGGATAGTGCCCGCAAGATACCAATTTGAGGTATTATACAACGAACATGTAAAATACATGGGATATCAATTAGGGGGGTGGGGTTTCTCATCCTAACTACCCAACATCGGGTAGGAACCAAGGTTGGAACAATATCCCGCCTCATGATTTCCCAAAACCAAAAGAACTAGCTGGACTGGAAGGAAACCGAACCGAGGAAATGCTAACAAGGATCTTCAACAAGATTGAAGAGTCTGACAAGGTGTTGAAGGATTTGAAAAATGACTTCTCCACCTTGACTCAAACGGTTACTTCCCATTTTGTATCAATCAAGCAACTGGAAACTCAAATGTATCAGATCTCCACCTACCTAAATCCAAGGCAAAAAGGACCATTGCCTAGTGACACCATCATAAATATGAAAAATGATTGTTGATGAGTAAGGATTGTGTTGTGCCATGATGTTAAATAAGGCGCTTCTTGGGAGGCAATCCAAGTTTATTTTATTACGTTCAATAAAGTGTGGTGTGAGTGTAGGTTGAAAAGAAGTCAAAATGTTGAAAAAGGTGAATTTGGTGATGCCAGAAACCATGTCGACGACTCACCAAAATCATTATGCAGACATTTTCATGTTCGCCTTCTGTGCTGAAAAATTGGAAAAATAGTACTATCAACTTTGGCGAATAGAGATCCAGTCGGTGATCCGCCGAAGTGCACTAAGCGGACTCCATCAAGTCCGATGAATTGATCTTCAAGTTTGGTACTCGTTCAGGCCTCATCGGCAAGCTTAAGCTCCTTCAACGATTCGTTGAATCTGTTCGATGACATTAGTCACAGTTCGCCGAGTGCACCTGAGTTAAATGGGCCAAGAGTCTTTTCAAGTTCTAAAAGAAAACCTTTCATCCTTTTGAGCTCCTTTTCTTCCTAAACATTCCATACCTTTGTTTTGGTACTTATGTGACCTCTTTTGCGTGGATTTTGTTGTTTGGAGTGCATTGTGATGTTTACTTCTCAACCCTGGACCTTTTTCCTTAAATATTGTGCTTTTTGGTCTTCTCTGAGGTTGGTTTTCGAAGCTTTCATCAATATGTTTGCTTAATCATGATGTGTGTGTGTTGTTGGTATCGTAATATATTCCTATTGGGTTGTTTGATTTAATTGGGTCTTTCTAAAATTGTTGAAATTGATTTTGAAGGTTAGAATTTGAAATCGAGTCTTTGAATGTATCGGGTCTTGCTTGAATTGATTATGGGTGAAGTCTATTAGCCTAGTATTGCCCTAAATACTTATATTTTCCCAATGATTGATAGAGTGACGACTTTCTTAAAGGTAAATCGTCAATTTGGGCGGTACTTTGTGAAATCTGGAGGAAGTCTGAGTACCCATGGCTCGTAAAGCATGTAGGTAGATTGTAAAACTAATTGAGTGATGAATATTGTTGTGATATTGGTATTGAAATTGTGAAAAAAGGCATTGGGCTTAAAATTACCTATTTGGCGGGCTTGTCTTAGCTCGCTAAAGCGATTAGGTAATTTACCAAGTAAACCCCAAGTCACCTTTTGTGCTTAAATGTGTGACTTGGGTGCTGTCCCATTCAACGGTCTTGTCTTAAATCGTCAAAACCAACTCGTCGTATCACCAAGTTGGAGTAGACATCACCATGTGTGCCTGTTCCTGTTAATTTTGCGCTGTCACTTTCGACAGACTTGTCTTAGTCCGCCAAAATAAACTCGGCGGATCGCCCAGTTGGGGATGACTTTGCCTTTCATGCCAGAGTTGAATTTAAATGTGGTCTGATAACTTCAGCGAGCTCCCCTAACCTATTAGGCGAATCACCTTCTCAGTAGGTGAGCCTCAGAACCTGTTTTGAACTGTGTTTATTTTTTAATTTGATTTCAACTAACCTTCACTCGATCCGTGTTTTGAATTATTGTGCATTATAGGAAATGGCCAGAACAAAAGGAAAGATAATTGTGACCTCCGACTCTGAGTCTGAAAGGAAATCCCCTCTTCCCCCTTTGAAAGGGAATAAGGGGATCTCCATTAATGAGCCATTTGAGGCTTCCCAGCAGCAAGTCACTTCACGCTCTTCTATGCATGTGAGTGAGAAACCAAAGAAAAGGATAGCCAAGAAGAGGACGACCATCAGGTATAAGTTGGCACCAAATTTTGTCTCCAATGTGAGTGCATCTAGAGTTATCCCTATCATCACTCTTAGGGCCATTAATAGGCTCAAAACAACTGGAGAACGCATGATTCTTGAGGAGAGACGACTCTCAATTGATGGGGTTATGAGAGAATACTTGGTCATCTGGGAAACAATCCAATTCCACGGGTTTAAGAGGTTCATAATACCTCGACCTCCTTATGTCCTGGCCTGGGTACGAGAGTTCTATGCGACCTATGCAAAGGCCTCGCCCAAGAAAAGAAAGGGCACTATTTGGAAGCCATTAGTGGAAGTAGAAGTTCATGGCATAATGGTACCATATAGCGCAGGTAAAATCAACACAATTTTGGGTACCAAAGATACTAGAGATGATCATTATAGGCTCCGGTTGAAACAGGGCCTCGATGCACTCAAGGGGTGGCTGGCAACCCTAATTTCTGATATCTCTCCTCCATGGATGGTTCATGGAGCGAGGTTAGAAAAGAAGGATATGAGCATCCCCTCGCGGTATTGGTTTGACTTTATCAGCAGCAATCTCATGTAGTCCTAGAATGAGTCCGTTCTCCGACCTTCGAAGGTTGTATTAGTCAGCAGCATTATGGATCAGTCGGAGATCAGCGACGGTGCTATTATTGTTGAGGAGATGCTTATGCGCGCTCTTCAGGAGCAAAATTTTCTCCCGTTTCCAGTCTTGATCATATAATCGTGTGAGAATGCTAGAGTCCCTTTTGGGGAGAGGACTGATGTGAGGATCAACCCCGCTCCTCTAGTGAAATTCGGAGGATTGAGGCAGATTACTTGAGGGATGATACACTACCCCTATGGTAGACTCCACTGGCTGATACGGCTTAGCCTACTCCATTTGTGGAACCATCAGGTACCCATCAACTTTCATTTGTGCCATCTACTTCTAAAGTTGTTGCACCTGCCCATGTTTTCCAACCCTCCTTGACCCAGGCCATGTTATACCAAATGGGCAACCTTGCCCGGTCTACGGATGTGAGAGTGGACAGGGTAGACAGTGAGATGCCCAAGTTGATTGATAGGGCCATTAAGCATGAATTTCTCCCTGTTGGAGGCCAGATGGTACAATTTTAGAACACTTTGGCATCATATGGGGAGAGGTTAGACAACTTCATGGCTAGGATGGAGGCTAGAGAGCGAATTGAGGGTAGTTCAGCCGAGTTCACTTCTGTAAGGGCTGATATTACTACTCTTCAGGTTGATGTGGACTAGCTGAAGTCCACTGACATTTCCATGCTATGAGGTGAGGTTCCCTTGCCTGATATGCCTGAGTATGTGCCTACCTCTGATCCGAGAGTTGAGGTGCCTAGTAGTGTGGTTGAGCAGCCTGGTGTGGTTGGTGATATTGTTGATGAAGTTGATGATGGTGAATGAGTTGAGGATGAGTTTGGTGTTGAGACAGTTAAGGAGACGGATGAGGAGGAGTTTTTGTTTGAATATGAGCGACAGACTACTGAAACATTGATGAAGCTGTAGGATATCGATGAGACGATGGTGTTGGCCACAATGGAGAGATCTCATGTGGAGACCTCCGCAGTCGCTACTAGTGGGGTGTCTTCAGAACCCACTATTCCTCCTTCAGATGTGTCAGGCATTGATGCCTCGGTTGATGCTACACTACTGATTGTTTCTCCTACTTTGCAGGGCACTGATGCCCAGGATGATGTCATTCCCTCCGACACTTCAGATCTGAGCACTCCACAGGTATAGCCTGTCAAGGGGATTTTTTATACCTCTCCTCTCATTTTTACTTTTCATCGCATTGAGGACACTGCTTACTTTTTTTTGGTAGGGTGAGGGCACTTGTGCCAATATTCTCCTTTTTTATTGTATTTTCTTATTTTTCCAGTTTTAATTTGACACATTTGTAGTATTTTGGTTTTTTTTTATTATAATATTTGATGGTTTAGCTTATTTTATCTCTCCCCATGAGTTTAGAAGTATTTAAAATGCTTGCATTTTCATTCTTGATGTTCGAGGATCGATTGTGTTCAATATTGATGTCTTGAATAGTACTTATGATTGCAAAAACAACTTAATGTGACTGCACTTTTGAATGATTGTTTTGAGTCTTGTGTTGACTAGCTGTGTTTTGATGTGAGTCTCGCAATGAACATCACACATAAGCTTTTGATCTTGTAGGGTTGTGCTAAATGATTGTGCTTGAAGTGCCTTGTGGGATAAGGTGTTACTTGAAATCATGATTTTTGAGTCCTAGAATTTGCCTTGTTAGTCCAAATATCTAAGCTTTGGTGAATACAAGAAATGACCTTGGGCACAAATTTTGAGAGAAAAATAAATGTTCATACCTTTTTGTGACTACCTTGTGAGCGTGTGCAACCATCTTGGCACCATTTGAGCCTAAACCATTTGTTGCCAAATTTGTTGAAATGTCTTGTGCTAAAATTGTCCCTACTCACTCATAAATCATTTTTAAGCATGTTTTTGTTTGAATAACCAACTTAGGTCAAAAGCCTAAGTTGGGAGCGTGGAAAGGAAGGAGAAAAGAAAGCCAAATGGAAGGAGAATAAAGAAAAAGTGAGACTCAACTATGAAATTTGTTCCAAAAAGAAAGAACACGTCCCCTCCTTATAAAAAATGTATGTTGTGTATGATGAGCAAAAGTTTGAAAATTGAAGTGAAAAAGAAGGTTTGAGGAAATAAAAGGGGTGTCTAATAAATTGAATGAAAAGAAATAGAAATTTGAGTCTCCAAGTGAAAATAATGGAAGACACTTTAGAAGAGGTGAAGATGAGTGCAACAATGCCAATAAAAGGTGAAGACACTGAGCCAAACTGACCATACATTTCCCTCAACCACCATTACAAGCCTAAAAGACCTTTGAGATCTTGCATGAACTTGGTTGTGTGATGATTGGAAAATATGAGCAAACATATGGGATGAAGCTTGCATGTATTTCTCTTTCGGAGAATGATAGTTGTATTGATTCATAATTTCTTTATTGACTTGCTTTGCGAGAACATGAAATTATTGATGTGGGGCACTTGAATACATTTGTTGAAACATGGTTTTGCATTAGAAATGAAGCTATAGTGAGCTTGAGCTTGGATTGATATTGGCTAGTCATCATTTAAAGTTTTTTTATCATGATTGTGCGTTTTATTTGCTTGAGAGTAGTCTTGTAATGACATTTGCATGTTAACCCTTGTTGATTTAATTATATTCTTGATTTACTTGACGACAAGCAAAAGTTTAAGTTAGGGTATTGATGTGTGGTAGATTTACACTCATTTGGGCCTTTTTAGTTCAACAATTAGTGTCCTTAATGTATAATTATGTCCCATTCTGATGTTATTTTGATGATTTGCAGCTATAAAGACTAAATGAAAAGGTAATGATGAATGCATGAAAGAAAGACCAAAAACTTTGAAAGAAGTGTAAACTCCACACTAGGAGTCGCCTAACCAAAAAGGCGGATAGCCCAAATGACATGACCTCGCTTAAAGTGACAGTGCTCACAATTGAAGACAATCGAGGCAGGTCGGCGAATCAAAAGTGAAACGGTGACTCGCCAAAAATGAAGGACGAACAAGATGATTATCACCGAAGTTGACATGAATTGGATGAAAATGAAGGCTTAAAAGGTGAACAATGTGGTAATCGACGATCCGTCGAATGTGAAAGGCAGACTAGAACGAGTTCACCATCTAAGGTTCAAACACCTGAAGGCTGAAGCAAATGAAAGGCGAGCTGAGGAACAGACAGTGATTCACCAATCATTTTTGGTGAGCCCGACTAATGTCGCCGAGTTGGTTGCGCAGTGAGTTTTGGGTCAAATTTTGAGAAACTAGAAATAGCCCAAATGAGAGAAAAAAATAGAGTGTGAGATTTGAGTATTTTTCAGAGCTTTTGAAAGAATTCTTAGAGAGTTGTGTATGAGATATTTTACCTTATGAAAAACATCTTTAGTTTGGGGTTTTCAGTTCTACTCTTGCAATTGACCATTGGAAGTTGAAATCAAAGTGTATGTTGATTATAATTACTTAATTTCATCGCATCCATGACTGCTATCATGATAGGTATAATTTCTTTAGTTTTTGTGATGGGTGGCTAAAATCTCAAGTCTAGGGGGGCAATTATGAGGTTGGGTGTTGATTTAATGTAGTGGGTATTGTGTTTTGCTCTGTTTTATTACTGTTAATTCATGAATTTAGGCTTATTAGCATGAGGTTAACTTATGGGTTAAGGTTGCAAACTTAATTCTATTTTCGATCTCCGATTGATGCTTGAAAGAGATAGATTGGGGTGGGTAATTAGTTTGATGCATGCAATTTAGGTTTGATTTCTATAGTTTTCTTGAAAGAGGGATTACGGTTCAGATCTATTTGCCTCTTAGATGATCTCATTCTTACAAGATATGATTACTGTTATTGAAAAGGTTTTACACTTATTTGAGAAATAGTATTTTGGTGAGCAATTCGATTTATTGAAATTGGCACTTTGTTGCCTTCTCAAAGAGAGATATCATAAGGTAATGGGTTGTTTTGTTATTCACATATATGAGACCGAAAGGAGATTCTATGAACAAATTTTATGAGTCAAAAGAAGATTAATGTCATTGAAGATGACCTCGTCTATCCATGATTGTTTAGCACTAATGAACAACACAATTAACCCTATAAGATATCAATTTCAATTCCCTCACCCCTAGATCACTTGTTAATTTCTTGAATTTCTGAATTTTAGTTTAAATGTGACATTTGATACTATAAACTCTTTTACTAAATTTGGTGGAATCATCCACCATTTGTCTTAATATACTACAATGAACAAGTCCACATTCTTAATTTCTTAGTTGAATTCTTATCATTATACCATTTCTTGTGTGGTTGGACCTCGACTCTTAGTTGAGTATTTTTATTGACAACGACCGCTTACTCTTCAAATTTATTTTTGAGGGTAGTTTGAGCGTTATCATATGTTGTATTTATTTTGCATTGTATTCTGTATTTATTTTGTATCAATTGTACTCTAAATACAACGAATACAACTGGATTCATCCTCTCTTTGATTATATACAAATACATTTGACAGAGGAGATGAATGCATATTGTATCCGTATGAATACAAATACAATTGATACAAAAATATAAATATTGTTTTTCGAATACAATTGAAAGAAAATATAAAACTCTCACCTATATTTTATTGAATACAATTGATACGTAATTTATTTGAATGAATTTCTTCTTATTGACAGGAGAGAGAAAAATAGAGAGAGAGAGGGGGAGGAGAGGCAAGGGAGAGAGGGTGAGAGTTTCCTATAAAAACAACATATTATTGTTTATTATATTATTTTTAAACTATAGGGGGTCGTTTGATACAAAGAATAATAACACAGTAATTAGTAATGCAGGTATCGCAGAGATTAGTAGTGCAGGGATTGGTAATGCATAGTTTATTTTTATCAAGTGTTTGGTTCATTGTTTCCCACCTCATTTTGTGTTTGGATTAAAACTCTATAAAAAACTTCTTTTGAATTATATTCTTGAATTATTATGTAATTGGATCAAGTTAGATACTTGCAGGACAATATTTTTTTGTTTTTATGCTTTTCTAACTAGCTAGGAGAACAATTTTGTTATCACGTTTGTTATTTTTTAACTTGAATTATTTGAGGATAAATAATTGTCATCTTAATAAATTGATCTCTCACAAAATGTCAATTTTCACTTTAAAAAAAATAAACCATCTACTTTTAAAACTGAAAAGACGGTAAACAATAGTAAAATTGAATAAACCATCTACATTTACACATAAAATTTGCAATATGTAGTTTTAATACGTATCCAATTTTATAATGGTGATTTTGGATACATTCAATTAAGATCACAAATGTCATGTGGTGATATATATGTCTTTTTAATTAGTAAATGCTAAACAACTCACATTTCAAATATTGTATTGATTTGTATTGGATTTATTTAGTAACAAACAACACTCTCTAAATAATTTGTAAGCTAATTTATTTAAATAAATTTACTAGTATAAATATAAAACATTAAAAAATAAAATAAACAAAATAATTAAAATGATTTGAGGAATATTTTTGTCTTTACATAGACTTATCTTATAGTATTAAATCTTATGTATTACTAATACCTCCAAATGTAAGGTATTAGTAATACATCCTCTAATACCAAGTAGGATGTATAATGATAACGCTCAAATCACCCTCCAAAACCAATTAAAAGAGTGAGTGATCGTCGTCATTAAAAAACCAACGAAGAGTCGGGGTCGAATCCCACAGGGAATGGTATATTGTAGAGAATTCCTTATCAAGAAATTTGGAATTTAAATCAGCTCATTTGTACTAGTTAGAAAAATTGGGTGGATGGTACCACCAACTTAATATAAGTCTTTGGTTATCAATTATCACAATTAAACTAAAATCAGAGCAAAATCAAGAGTTAACAAGCAATCTAGGGGTGCAGGGGTTGGAAATCGACGTAACATAAGGGTGATTCTACTGCTCTATAGTGATGTACATACATGAATAGGCTAAGTCATCTTCAATGACGCTAATATTTTTTCGATCTCAAAGCATCTATGTATAGAATCTCCTTTTGGTCTCATCTATTTGCCAATCCTAAACAACTCAATACCTTACTATATCCTCTCTTTTAAGAAAAACGCAAATAGATCTGATCCATAACCTCTCTTTCAAGCAAGCCATAGACACTAAACCTAAATTGCTAGTATTGAACTAATTATCCACTCCAATTAATCTCTTTCGAGCATCAGCTGGAGATCGAAAGTACAAATTAAGTTTGCAACCTTAACCCACATTTTAAACCCATGGTAATTAGACCAAATTTATGCATGAACAACAACAAAACAGAGCATAGCACAATACTCACTACATTAAATCAACACTCAACCCCATTAGAGCACCCCTAGATCTTGGGGTTTTAGACATCCATCACAAAAAAAAGTAAAGAAAAATATACCTTCCATGAAAGCAGCCATAGGGTACTTGAAATCAAGAAATTAAGAGCAAACCACTTTGAATTTAACTTCAATTTTTCAAATTCAAGTTTCAAATTGTAAAACCCCAAGAACTAGAAAAGTGTTCTTTCCAAAGTAAAGTGTTCTCTCCTTTCAACTCAGTAGTCTAAGTCTCTATTCGAACACTCAAAACGTTGTATCCTTTGGTATATTTATACTTTCCCAAAATTTGTCCCAAAATCCACTTAATAACCAACTCAGCGACATTACTCGGGCTCGCCAAACTCGCTCGGTGAATCACCCTTCGCTCCTCAGCCCGTCTTGTGATGCTCTAGGCTTCAGGTATTTGAACCTCAATTGACGAACTCGATCGAGTCAGCCTTTCACTTTCGGTGAATCACCGAATACCACCTTAGTCCGCCTTCTGAGCATTAAATCTTTGCCTCACACACTATCACTTTCGGTGATGTGCAGTCGGACCGCCGTTCTAACTCGGCGCATCTCCTTCTCTACTGGAGTGCGCCGACCTTCTTTGATAGATACAAATACTATGCACTGCCAATTTGAGTGAGGTCGTGCTCAGTTGGCGATCCGCCCTTCATGTTAGGCGATCAACAATGTTCACTTTGCACTTCTTTTTGTATTTTTGGCCATTCTTTCAAACTTCAGTCCTTGCCTTGTCTAATTGCCTTCATAGTTGCAAATCATCAATATTTGATTAGAGAGGGACATAGTTAGGCATTGAGGACACTAATTATTGAGCTAAATCGACCTTAAATGAGTGAAAATTTGCCACTTATCATATAACTAATCCGTGGATTAGTTATACATATGCCCAAACTCCTGCCAAACATAGTACTAAATAATACCATAAATAATACATAGACTATTTCTTCTAATACTCCCTACCAAACAACTCCTAGTTGTTTTCATAAATAAATAGTAATTTTTGCCATTTTCCATAATTTTCCTTCTAAAATCTATTAATCAAATCAAACTAATAAAACTCAGAGTTTTCAACCTTGGATTTTTTTTGGATTTCTCGGATTTTCGGATTTTTTCGAGAAAGTATTCATACAAACATATAATTAAATTGTACTTAAGAATATCTCTAATCCTAACAAAATATAGCTATCTAAGGTAGTTTTAAAAAAAAAATAACACAAAATATGAGAAGAGTGATAACACAAAAAAATATTAAAAAATAATAATAAAACCACATAAAACAAATATTGAAAATTAATAAGTCATAAAAAACTATCATAAGTTAAAAGTCTAATAAGTAGTAATTACATCACCAATCATTGGAAAAAAATTAAAATTAGGTTATGTATTTTAATCATCTAAATCAATGTAAAATTAAATAACAAATATTCAATATTATTGTCATTCTTAGTATTAAATTGATTTTTTTATTAGCATTAATATTGATTTGAGCTTTTATTAGAGTTACTAATATCTATGGATTATAATCTTTATTGGACCATTCAAAATTACAAGTCTCAAACATGAAATAATATGTTAATAGATAAAAACTATGAAAAATATAAGAAATATTTATAAATTATATTAAAGTAAATATTTTAATGTATAAAATAAATTTTATTGTTTGGTCTCGGGTTTACTTTTGTTTTTTAGTTAAAACCAAATCAATCCAAATATAGTCGAGTTATTTTTTTCAATATCAAACAAAGTAAAATCAAACCACTAGTCGAGTTTTTCGGTTTGACCAATTTGCGGTTAATTGGTTCAATTTTCAATTCAATTTTGGTCGCCCCTAAATTCTTACTTTATAAAATATAGCTCAACACTTATATTATAAATCTTTAGCTTAAAATAGAATAACACATTCCCATTAAAAAAATTTTTTGTTGTCATAATATTTTGAACAAAATTACATTTCAGGTAATCTTCTTTCCATTATTTCACTATCTTCTTAATGCAATATTTTAAAAAATAAAATCAGATATACAATATTATACATCAGTATACAATGATATACAATATTTTGATATTTTCTTACAACAAAAATTAAAATCTTGATATACAATGCTATACATACAACATTATAAGAATTGTAAGATGTGTTTATATACCCTAATAAAATACTACTACATTACTATGCAAAAACTAACTTTGTCTTCTTCTATAAATTCAAGCACTAGATCCATCCCAAAACGCCTAAAAAAATCATACCTAATCACCCTAAATTCTTAGATATGGTTTCTTCACTACGTATCAGATCTTTTGTAGCAATACCCCACTTGAAACGAAATTTATTTGCAGAAATTCAGTTTCAAATTTTGGTTTTCAAGCTACAACAATGACCGTATATGGAAGTTCCTGCAAGCTACAGCCCATCATAAAAGTTCTTTTCTCTCTCATAAGAACCAACAAAATAGAAAAGGAAATTAAAAAAACTCTTAACAAAGCCATTTTAAGGATAAAAAAAATTTCATCAGAAAATTTAATTCAAATTGGTGAAAGAAGATTCAAAACTTGAGATGAACTTACTTGGAAAACAAGAGCGAAGAAGAATTCAAGAGTTGATTGAAGAGAAAATGCATACAACCTGGAAAAAAATAATCCAAAGAGAGAGAGAGAATAGTGTTTTGTAAATTTTTTTAACAATAATAATTTATAATCGTTTTACGGAAAAACTTTTGTCAAAACTATAATTCATTGGCATAGTTGTTCCCTATTGAAACATAATTTCATAGCTTTCAAAGGAAAATTTTGATCACATTGTATTTTTAAAATTAAGGCAAATATATAATTTTGATAGTTAAGGCTACCATTTCAAAATCTCAGCATAAAGGTCTAACGATTAAACACAATACTTGCAACTTCTTCTAAGATTTCTTAGGGTTCGGTGTCAGGTGCTACAAGCTCAATATGAATCTTTCCATATATATTGGTCTTTAGTAGGAAAAATCTCTGAAGCTTGTTATTGTGCTAAAAAATAAAAAATAAATTTCAATTTATTTGAACAAACTAGGAAGTGTAGCCCGTGTCAGCACGGGCCCAACATGAAGGAAACATTAAAACATGAAGGAGATATTAAATGATATATATATTGCTTTGTTTGCAAAAGGTACATATTTAGTTGTTTGGCACTCTACTGGGGAGGAACCAAATTATACAAGATATAACTGAGATTTTAAAGATACCTAATATCTATTTGGTATTAACAAAATATAACGCATCAACTTGAGGCTCAACCAAGGCATATAGTCAATTGACTTTGTTTATGACAACATTCGATGAAAATATGTGTCACCTATTACATGACGTAGGTAAGTGTTTATAAGAACATAACAAGAAAAAATAACAGCAAAATGACACATGATAAGAAAACAAATAAAGAACCAGCTTAGTAGTAAAAAAATTCAAATGCACTATCTTCATAATATTAGAGTAAACAAAGCAACTTTTAAATTATAGATGTAAGGCACAATATTTCTTATTTAAACTATTCTGAAATAATTAATAACTCCCTCGACACATGGACGTTCATATATATAGCAAGATATTCATGAAAAGGTTTAATTTAAAGCACATGAAAAAGATTTTATCATCTAGTAAGAAACAAAAGCTCTTCATATATGTTCATTGTACAGAATCATGAGATTTACACCATTAATGATAGCACAACAATACATTAGATCAAACCAAACCTAAGCTCTTGAACTTGATAATTGAATTACTATTATAAAAGAGTGAAAAAGATTGTATTTAACGTACTCATTAATTTCTATTCACAAAAATCTCTCTCATTCTTTTATTGAGTATCACAAAAATCTAAATGAGTTGAGAAAACTATAACTTTGTGTTCAAGTATGAAAAATTTAATATGTAACCAACCATTGACAAATGATGTATGTAAAATAGTTCATAAGAAGATAGTTAATAGTACAACTGACCTAACATCACAACAAGTAAAAGTAACATTAGTGGTTTGTGTCACGCTCCGAGCCTACACCCTGGACGTGGTGTCATGACCCAACCCACTGGGCCGTGTGGGCACCTACTCTAACACCTAAGTAGGAGAACCCTCGATTCCAAAACAGTTAAAGACATGCAGAAGACTAGGAAAACTGAAGACAGAACGAAATTCATGTAGATTTTATAAATAAAGAGTTTTAAAACAATTCAAGTTAACTTGTAAAGTAATTAAATTTCCCAGGATCTAGTCTAAACAGGTACAAGAGCTACTAAGATTACAAGATATGCATAATTGATAAATGACGCAGCTCCACGAAAGGAAAAATAGAAGCTGTTGGAGATTATCTTCGTCTTCACCTACGAAACATCACTGATCCTGCAACCAGACTATGCCAAAAAGGCATAGCAAGAGTAGTATCAGTACAACCACACGTACTGGTAGGCATCATCGGTCAACTCAATACCCACTGCGTAATATAAACAAATCGACTAGCAAGAAACAAGCAATAAGACTGTTCATTCCTCCACATTTATATTTTCCTGCCCGTACCATTCTCGGATACTTTAATCGTACTAGTACACTTAACTCTAACCCCTTACTTGCTCCATTCTTGATCATAGCTTAACCATTCTGTCTCTCGAAGAAGATTCCGGATATAACTACTACCAACCTGGCCAACCACTCACGACACACCCTTACTTCTTCCACCTCACCACTCAACCCTTGACCCCATAGTCCGTTCTATCAAGGCTGGTTAATCGCTTCAATATTAATCCCCTTCCAGAGTAATACCCTACTATTAACATTGACGACATAGCACCACCCCAATTCTTAACAACACTACACCTGACCACCTCTCTAAAGTAAGACATAGTAACACCTGGACCCTTGGCCTCCACTTACCATACCACCTCCCGATTTGGACCTGACCGCTCATAATTCATTCATTATGAGGTATACCCAATTACCTTACGACACCACAAGCCCCCGTATATGGATACATATATAAGGTACAATTCGGTTATCATTTCAGGAGCAATGTATAATTCCACATTCTCAATAACACTTAGATATGAAAATATCAATCACAAGTGGTCCTCTAATGGAACTCACGCCCAAACTGTTAGTGTGCCGCAACGTGACACCCGATCCAATGTATGCATATGTGTCGGTATGTGACACCCGATCCAATGTATGTTAGTATGTCGGTACGTGACACCCAATCTCATGTATGTTAGTGTGTTGGTATGTGACACCCGGTCCAATCAACACAATCACAATCACAATCACATCCATAACACACATACTTATAGCCATACAATCAAGTATTAGGTTCATGGCATGCAATTGTACATATTCCGTCTTTTCCTTAAGTTCGATCCATAATATCTCTAATCTCATACATGTATGCGCATAACGAAGCCATTAACAAGTCTATATCACACAACCGGAAATCAAACCATCACATAACCCTAGTTCACGGGACAGGGCTTCCTCCTACGGTATACGTCTGATGTAACACCTAGGAATATATATATAATCATCTCTTTTTCGGTGTACGAAAGCCTACGCGAGAATTCTACCGTCAATTACCACTATACTACGTAGTGAACTACAGATTTATAACTACTCAATTAATAAACCTAGCCTACCTTGGTGCCAAGCAGTTGTAGAGAGATTATAGCTCTAATCCAGGCTTTCGAACGATGAGGCGGTGGATTTTGATCGGAAATCCACAAGCTATCGATGCTCTTACACTAGAAATCTCCTTCTCCTCCCTTCCCAAGCCTATAACAGCTTTTTGAGGGTTTCTGGGGTGATCCACGCCTCTTTTTGGTGTTTTTGGAAAAAGGAGAAAATAAGACTTCGCGTTCTTTAATTTCTGTCTCGCCCATCCCACTCTGGCGGGGTCAGTCCCGCTAGAGAACCGCCGCCCTGGCGGTATCTAGCCCGCTCTGGCAGGCTGATGGGCTCAGTTTTTCCTCGACATTTTTCCTTTCCTAAATAACGACGGTTCGGTTCGTTACAATAGATACCAATTTACCCCTCGTTCATCCCCAAAAGACTAGCGAAGGGATCAACATGCGCCCTTTTTTGGAGTACTTCTACACTAACGAATCGGCCCATTACGGAACCACGAGAGATGGTGATTTATTATTATTTTTTTCGAAATTTAAGCATGAAAGGTTCTATACTCAATGGACCGGGTAGCGAAAAATGAGGCAACACATGGAGCAAGGAAACGCGTCCAATTGCACTACCTGACCCCACCAGAGTAGCAGGCTTCCCGCTGAGGCGAGGCTGTTGTGGCGATAACCTCCCACTGTAGCGGGAGATCGGAAACAGTACATAGGGGGGAAAGAAAATTTCCCCCATTTCTTCCTAAACTTCCCCCAAAACTTCAGAAACGCTCTCAATCACTTCGCTCTGAACGTCAATTTCAAGGTAATGCTCTTGCTCCTTACGTTATTCACTTCTATACTTACTTAACTGTGATTGCATGACGTTAAACAATTGATTGGAAGGGCCTTGGGTAGTTATTCAAAATTTTGAACATATGTTGCTTGATTTGTTGGTAAAACGTAGCATGGCCACTTCCCTTATGTCCCCAATGTCTCCCCGACGTCCTGGGTGTAAGGATTTTACAAAAATACGGGCGAAACTATACCGAAATGGGTGGGGGAAGTTGAATGGTTTCTTGGTGTAAAACTCAGATTCGGGCACCATTTAGGGGTTATGTTGCTAAAATGATCGTATATTTAGGTACTAGGGGACTTTATAGGTTCTGATATGCTGAAATTCTGTTGAAAACGAGGTTTTTGGGATGAAGAGGTGCCATGATCGCGCTTGGAGTTCATCCTAGATGAAGGCCGCTCTAGAGACCTTCATCCCGCTGTGACGGCCTCCCTCATCCTGCTCTGGCGGGATTTAGGCTGCTGTGGCGGGACCTGGGGAAACAGTGGCCTTTGCCCCATTAAGGATAAAAAATTTCTTTATCCCTTAAGCCAGTTAATCCCTTGTCAGTTGCTATATTTTTTCACCTTGAGGCTGAGAGGTTAGAGAGGAAACTGCATATGAATCAAGCACACTCTAACCCCTGAACATATCCACCCACCGTAAACGATTACTAACGAACTTGGAATACGAATGAGATCTAAAATGGCTGGTATTAACGAGGAAAATTTGCCCTTCGTCCGGTTTCCCGATGCTGCAAGTCGGGAAAGGTACCACGATCACCGGAACAACAAGTTTTGTTATTGAAGGGGTTTCCAACTACTGAACTTAGAGGAGAGGGCGCTCGCTTTTTATACCCAGTTGATGGAGTTCAGATAGGCCCCGCTGACAGAGGCTCCCCCCGCTGCGCGCTCCAACTGGGTGAGGGAGTTCTATGCTATCCTCCCTATCGTCCGCTGGGACGACCCTCACCCCACCATCCGCATCCGGTGAGTTGACATCCCCCTGAACACTTCCTTCATAAATGATGTGCTCGAGGTGCCACAGGTCCCCAACAAAGAGTTTGAGGCCAAGCTGAGAGAGATGGACCTGGGCTGGTTGAAGGAAACACTAGTGGAGCCTGCGCACCGGGACCGGGTCTATTGAGCCACTACGGAGGGCATCACCAGTGCTAATTGTTCACCGGATGCTAAAAGGTGGCTGCACTTGGTTACCAGGAGAATCCTCCCGTTGGGTAACCGTACTGACGTGACTTTTCCCAGGATCTAGTGGTGGCGTGCGCTATATAGGGCATTGGACTAAATGTGGGCGCGCAGATCATCTCAGAATGGAAGGTGTTCTACCGGGGCAACAAGAAGACGTTTTTCCTGCCTGGGCTGGTGACTGCCATGTGCAAGAGGGCGGGGGTGCCACTCTTGAACACTGACGAGGTACTTCCTATGGATCCCCCATTTCACCCTCTTTTGATTAGACAGGCTTCCACCTCCGGGAGTAAGAGGAGGAAGACGGACGGGGCCAGTATCAGTCAGGCGGCTGCGGAGGCGGACGACGAAGGAGGAGAAGGTGAGGAGGCCGATGACATTCTTCCTACTCAGTCCCAGTCCCCACTATCCGGAGCTCGAGTGGAGGAGGACCTGGCGGCCGTCCGAAGAAGATTGTGGAACTCATATGCTAATGCCTCGACTTCGGTTACCCCCTCCACTGCCCTTAAGTTGGAGATACTGCGCCGCCAGCTGCGATGGGAGAGGAAAAAGAATTTAGCGAGGGATCGCCTAATGGGCCGGATGTGGAAGAACCTAAAGGTCATTTTCTTATGTGTCGCCCCTCAGCTGGAACTTCCCACGCTCGCGCCTGAGGAATTCTGGGAGTTTCCCTAGTTGAGTGACGCGTGGACTGACGAGACAGCCCCCGAGGAAATAGGGTCCGAAAGCGACACTTCCCATTCCCAGGGATCCTGATTTAGTTTTGCCCCTCTTGGGCCTGTAATGAACAATACTATATTTTTCTCTTGCTTTCCTTACTTTTTGTAAGCACGGGGATGCTGGTTTTTCGGTGTTTTTCACAGCCGATAATAAAATGCTAGGTTTGATAACTTATGTTTTTGTTGCTAAGTACTGAATGAATTGCAGGATTTAGCTCACGTACGATTCAGGGTCTATATGTGTGACTAGGGAAAATAGGGGAGACAGGGCTGAGATTCTGTCTCACCCTGTCCTGCTCTGGCGGGAGAAATCCCTCTATGGCGGTCTCGCTCTGGCGAGAATAATCCCGCCCCAGCGGCTCAGACGGAGACAGTACCTAGGTCAATAATTTCCTGGGGTTTTCCCCGTTTTCTAAAATTTCCCATTGATTCCCAGGCTATAACTAAGCATTTTAGGATAATCCTCTTAGCTAGGATAGTCATTGCTTACCTCGAGTCAACCCAACGGTACACACTCCAGAATCCCTTTCCATTCATTCAATCATCACAAACACACACATCCTAAGAGTGCTCTCATCACTCACATGGTTTATAATTGGTTGCAACACACGTCCAGATCTCTCTTACGAATCACATCGTAATTTATCTAGACCCTTGCACCTAACCCAGTGATGACTCTCTTTCCGACAACAAGTTCACGAAATTCGAGCAATTACCACTCGCACAATTTCGAAAATTTAGGCTAGTATATTGCACACGTCAAAATCCAGACAAGCAATACTGTGCACAAAATCATATCATAGTATCCCCACAAATATATTTTTCACACCAACAGTTAATTCAGACAAGTACAAGCACACATTCACAGTTTCAAATCACAACTCATAGACCAGGCCAAATTATTAATTAGTTCGCCCCATAGATGACAATTACTGATCATTCATGTATTTATACAACCTCTAAGGCCAGATACCAATTGAAACCTTCTCAGTTCCAATTTACCTTGCTTGTGTCCCTTCAGCCGTGACTATGGCGTCCAATTCACTTTGTTGAGATACCAATTGGAATCGGGAGATACCAATTGGACTCAACTCATACCACAAGCGACGACTAGTACGAAAGGAGGGAAAAGGCGGAACAACTTTCTAGAATGCTTTATAGCTTCCTGAAGATTAGATGTGGACGTCAACACACCCATCCGCAGGAGTCTACTCCACATTTGCTCTTGTACGGGGAGACCGGTAACCTGGGCTCTGAAACCAATTTATCACGACCCAACCCATCGGGCCGTGCGGGCACCTACTCTAACACCTAAGTAGGAGAACCCTCGATTCCCAAACAGTTAAAGACATGCGGAAGACTAGGAAAACTGAAGTTAGAAAGAAATTCATGTAGATTTTATAAATAAAGAGTTTTAAAACAATTCAAGTTAACTTGTAAAATAATTAACTTTCCCAGGGATCTAGCCTAAACAGGTACAAGAGCTACTAAGATTACAAGATATGCATAATTGATAAATGATGCAGCTCCCACCACACAGAAGGAAAAATAAAAGTTGTTGGAGATTGTCTTCGTCTTCACCTAAGAAACATCACTGATCCTGCAACCAGACTATGCCAAAAAGGCATAGCAAGAGTAGTATCAGTACAACCACACCTACTGGTAGGCATCATCGGTCAACCCGATACCCACCGCGTAATATAAACAAATCGACTAGCAAGAAACAAGCAATAAGACTGTTCATTCCTCCACATTTATATTTTCCTGCCCATACCATTCCCGGATAATTTAATCGTACTAGTACACTTAACTCTAACCCCTTACTCGCTCCGTTCTTGATCATAGCTTAACCATTTTTTCTCTCGAAGGAGATTCCGGATATAACTAGTACCAACCTGGCCAACCACTCACGACACGCCTTTACTTCTTCCACCTCACCACTCAACCCTTGACCCCACAGTCCATTCTATCAAGGCTGGTTAACCATTTCAATACTAATCCCCTTCCAGAGTAATACCCCACTATTAACATTGACGACATAGCTCCACCCCAATTCTTAACAACACTACACCTGACCACCTCTCTAAAGTAAGACATAGTAACACCCTTACATCTTATCCTAGTCGACTACATCAACTTTAGTCGTACAAAACATAGAATTGCACATAAATTAGGATTCAGTAGTCTAGTCCTAGTGTAACTCTAACTCTAACTCGTCAGTCATCTTCGATGAACCTGTTCCTTCGACATAATCCATCAGCTTCCTTCAACAGCTTCCTTCAACAGTTAAGTGCCAAACGATTTGAAATAATTGATTTTATAAAATTCAAAATATTTTCCAAATCATTTTAAGTAATTTTGTCATTTTATATAATTTTAAAAATAATTTATATATTTACTACATTTTATAAATATTCAAAAATCGTCTTAAAAGATTTTGCTTAATTAAATATTTGGTTAATTAGTTTAATTATTCAATAGTTTATATTTTTGAATTAATAGTTTATAATTGAGTTAATTATTTTATTTCTTTAAGATTAAGAAGCTCGATAATTAATTAATATTAATTCATCTTATTTATGTTTTAGTCAAATTCCCTAAATTAAACTCAATTGGCTAACTTCTTAATTCTTATTGGCTTTAATTGCAATTCAATTGACAATCTTTTCACTCCCCTTTTAAACTCATTTTTCAGCCTTAATTTTGTCCCAATTTCAGTTCAATTCTCAGCCCAATAACAATACAATCAGTAGCCCACACCAATACACAATTCCAAAGAGACCCATCAACAATTCACCTACCAAATAACTCAATTCTCACAACAATTAGCAATACAATACAATACAACACAACAACACCAACGAAACCCAGTACCCCCACGCGTCTCATCTTTTTCCAGCGAGTAAATCCATCGCGAGAACAACAGTACGTGACTGCATACAAACCAGTACATTGACCCATGTACAAAGCCTTCTTTCCAGCGAACAGCAGCATGTGCAAACCCCAGAAGCGGCGTACGATCCAGAAATCCCAGAAAAGTGGCGCCAACAGTACCATCCATCAGCCGCACAGTCTCTTTTTTTCCCTTTTCTCGTAAAATCTCAGAACAACAACTCCCCATTCTTTAAACTGTTGCCTCGAAAAGGAGCAAGTGGATTCAAAAATCCAATGAATTCCCCCCCCCACCCCCAAAATCGCTCCATTTTTTTTATCTATAAATAGTTCTCTACGTTCAGTGATTTGGAGACATTTTTGGAGGTGGGATTTAATTCGAATAATCAATTTAAAATTTAAGAAATTTCAGACACTTCTCTAGTTCTAGGTTCCGAGAAGGTCCTTGTTCGAAGTTAGTTAGAATTTCTTGGTTTGTTGGTCGAGGCTAAATTCGTGTGAGAAGTCGTCGCCCTCTCTTGCTCGTTGTTATGCAATCTGTGTTTAAAATAGTACTAGTGATAACAATTTTTTTTTGCAGAAACACTAAGTTACCAAAGTTTCAATCAACCAGTGAAGAACAGAAATTAATTAACACAAATTAAAGTTTGTAAAACGTACCAGAATCTGTAATAAACAGAATGAAAAGAAGATCAAGCCCACTGAATGCACAGTGTCCCCTTAAGGATATTATTCCCCTCTAGTATGCGAGGTTTGAATTGGAATATACCCTCCCAAGATAAAATGATCTCAATCACCAGTGTATTAATACCCAAAACTCCGGTGTCAGCGAGCCACTCAACGGCAGTAAAGTACACAATTAAGTTTTGTGCAGAAGAAGGAGAAGAATTCAAAATTTTCGTAAGTAAAATTCTGAGGAATCAAAGGTATTTATAGACAAGAGGAACTGGTTCCGAAAGGTTGCAACCTTTCAGAAACCACACGACCATTTATGAAAGTTTGCAACCTTTCAAACGGTCATGGTTGTTCCTGAAAGTTGCAACCTTTCAGAACAGTCATCTCCAACGGTGGAAAATTCAAATAAAATGGGAAAGTGTTTTAAATAAAACAGGTAGTGCGGATCTGAGTCAGATCGGAACGTTTCTATTAATTAACTAAACAATTGAAACGTTTTGGCCATTTAATTTAATTCATTTAATTAAATAAATAATTAAAAAAAACTTTGTTCAAAAAATAATCTCTCGATCGATCATTTTCCAAAGCCAAAGCCGAAGCCGAAGCCGAGGCGGAGTCTAGTGAGCGACGACGGCGCGAGGGGGGTCCCTCTTTCCAACCCTTTTAACAACTAGTAGAAGTGTTTCTCTATTTAAACACCTCAATTTTTATTTCCACCACCAATGAGGGAGAAATGCCTTTTCTTAAAGCATAAGAGAATATTTTCCAATTCCTCTTTTCATCTTCCCTCCATTTCCCATTAACTCATGCTATACCCAACAATCCCCCACATTAATGGAGAATGGTAATAACATAAAGGAATGCACGGACGAGTGTGTACTTTACAAGCAAGGATCAATTGCATCTGGATAAGTAGGTTTCCCCCTGGACTTTCCGTAGTGAACATATGTCGGATATACTCGGTCAATCGGTAGATGCTATATCTTTGAACCGTTGAGCTTTGGTGTATACCTAGACAACCATATGTCACACAATTAACCTTTTACCGTTTATGGTTCTTATGGTTGTGTTCGTTTCAGCCGTGAACACCTCCTGGTTTCATGAGTGTATAGAGAATAGGCTTTTGACAAAAAATTCTCTTTGAAGCGGCTTACACTTCACACTCACATAGGTGGTTTGTAACTGTGTCATCTCGTAGATACACTATTTGATCAAATTTGCCAAACTTAGCAAATCATTAAAAACTTTAAGCTTTATTAACTCATTAACAAGCCTTAATGTTTTAACCTCGTTCCTGAACATTGTCTTCATCATGAGAATGGATTGAGTTGATTGACAATGTCGAACCGTCAGTCACAACTTTGTTTTCTCCTTGAATCTATCTCTTGGGATCTCCAGTCTGCTAGATAGAGTTACCGCCATGATGACTTGTCCTAAGCCGTAAACTCATTCCCTTAGATGATCTTTCAACTGCCTCTCTGACTAGGCCTTTCGTTAGTGGATCTGACACATTATCGCTTGACTTCACATAGTCAATTGTGATAATTCCACTAGAGAGCAGTTGTCTTACGGTACTATGTCTCCGTCATATATGATGATACTTTCCGTTGTACATGACGCTCCCTGCCTTACCAATTGCTGCTTGACTATAACAATGTATGCAAATAGGTCCCACAGGTTTGGGCCAGAATGGAATATCCTCTAAGAAATTCCGGAGCCATTCAGCTTCTTCACCGGCCTTGTCTAAGGCAATAAATTCAGATTCCATTGCGGAGCGAGCGATACATGTCTGTTTGGACGATTTCCAAGAGACTGCTCCTCCACCAAGTGTAAATACATAACCACTTGTGGATTTTACTTCATTTGACCCGGTGATCCAATTTGCATCACTATATCCTTCAATCACGGCAGGATATTTATTATAATGCAAAGCATAGTGTTGTGT
Organism: Solanum etuberosum; assembly: GCA_029582245.1. Classification (NCBI taxonomy): domain Eukaryota; kingdom Viridiplantae; phylum Streptophyta; class Magnoliopsida; order Solanales; family Solanaceae; genus Solanum; species Solanum etuberosum. The sequence continues at coordinate 27,806 of JAJONR010002090.1, forward strand.
ATGTTTCAGATACCCCAACACACGTTTCATTACCATCTAGTGAGTTTGATTAGGATTACTAGTGAACCGACTCAGCTTGCTAATAGCACATGCTATATCTGGTCATGTACAATTCATAATATACATCAAACTTTCCAACACTCTGGCATATTCCAATTGAGAGTCACTTTCACCTTCATTCTTTTGAAATGTAAAGCTTAAATCAATTGGAGTTTTGACATTGTTGAAATTCAAGTACTTGAACTTATCCAATACTCTTTCAATATAATGAGATTGAGAGTTTTGACATTGTTGAAATTCAAGTACTTGAACTTATCCAATACTCTTTCAATATAATGAGATTGAGATAATGTTAGTCCCTGAGGAGTTTTGAGAATCCTGATCCCTATGATCAAATCAGCAACTCCTAAGTCCTTCATATCGAACTTGCTGGATAGCATGCGCTTAGTAGCATTTATATCGTCAATATATTTACTAATTATTAACATGTCATCAACATACAGACAAACAATGACTTCATGATTCGGAACGTTTTTAATGTAAAAACACTTATCACATTCGTTAATCTTGAATCCATTTGCCAACATTGTTTGGTCAAATTTAGCATGCCATTGTTTGGGTGCTTGTTTGAGTCCATAAAGCGACTTAACAAGTCTGCACACTTTCTCTTCTTTACCAGGAACTACAAACCCTTCAGGTTGTTCCATGTAAATTTCTTCCTCCAATTCTCCATTTAAGAAGGTTGTCTTAACATCCATCTAGTGGATTTTAAGATCATGCACTGCCGCTAGTGCTATTAACATCCTAATTGATGTTATCCTTGTTACTGGAGAGTATGTATCAAAGTAGTCCAGACCTTCCTTTTATCTGTATCCTTTGACTACAAGTCTAGCCTTATATTTGTCAATAGTCCCATCGGCTTTCATTTTCCTTTTAAAGATCCACTTTGATCCTTAAGGTTTATTTCCTGGAGGAAGATCAGCCAATTCCCAAGTATGGTTGCTTAAAATTGATTCGATCTCACTATTGACTGCTTCTTTCCAATAAGTTGACTCAGACGAAGACAACGCTGCTTTAAATGTTTGAGGCTCATATTCAAGCAAGAATACCACAAAATCTGGTCCGAAAGAAGTGGATTTCCATTGACGATTACTACGCCTAGGATCCTCGTTAGGTAGTGTATTTTCCGTTTATTCTTCCCATAGTCGCTTAGGTCTTTCACTTGTCGACTCACATTCCGTTTTATACGGATAAATGTGTTCAAAGAACTCAGTATTATCTGACTCAATTACCGTATTAACATAAATTTCAGGATTATCAGATTTGTGAACCAAAAACCGACAGGCCTTACTGTTCACAACATATCCAATAAATACACAATCCACTGTTTTGGGTCCAATCTTCACCCTCTTGGGTAAAGGAACCTCTACCTTGGCTAGACACCCCCACACTTTGAAATATTTCAAGTTGGGTTTCCTTCTTTTCCATAACTCATATGGAATTGATTGCGTTTTGGTATGGGGTACCCTATTGAGTATTTGGTTAGCCGTAAGGATGGCTTCCCCCCACAGGTTTTGCGGTGAAACAGAACTGATTATCAAGGCATTCTTCATTTCCTTTAATGTTCTATTCTTCCATTCCGCCAAACCATTTGACTGTGGTGTATAGGGTGCAGTAGTTTGATGAATAATATCATATTTCAAACATATCTTTGCAAAAGGAGATTCGTATTCTCCACCCCTATCAATCCAAATCATTTTTATATTTATATTCAATTGATTTTACACTTCATTTTTGTATTGCTTAAATGCATCAATTGCTTCATCCTTACTATTAAGCAAATATACATAACAAAATCGAGTGCAATCATCAATAAAAGTTATAAAATACTTTTTCCCACCGCGAGATGGTATTGACTTCATATCGCATATATATGTGTGAATTAAGTCTAAAGGTTTTGAATTCATGTCAACAAACTTATAAGGATGTCTAACAAACTTACATTCCACACAAATTTCACATTTCGATTCATCACATTTTAAATCAGGTAATACATCTAAAGTAATCAATTTCCGCAAGGCTTTGTAATTTATATGTCCCAAACGGGCATGCCATAAATTATTTGACTCCAATAAGTAAACAGAAGCAGAATTCTTATTAATACTGTCAACAACCATTACATTCAGTTTGAAGAGGCCCTCAGTGAGGTAGCCCTTTCCTAAGAACATCTCATTCTTACTTATTACACATTTGTCACTAACTAGGACACACTTAAACTCGTTTTAAACGAGCAGTGCATCAGAAACTAAAGTCTTCCTAATAGTAGGAATGTGCAGAACGTTGTTCAAAGTCAACACCTTGTCGGATGTCATTTTCAACATTACTTTTCCAGTTTCTGCAATCCTTGCTGTTGTTGTGTTCCCCATGACCAGATCTTCATCGAACTCAGCAGGAGTATACGTTGCAAAGGCTTCTTTTGTAGAGTAAATATGTCGAGTGGCACCTGAGTCAAGAAACCACTCCTAGGGATTTCCAACTAAGTTGCACTCCGAGATCATTGCACAGAGGTCATCTGCATCTTCCATCTCTTCCACGATGTTTGCTTGACTCTTGCCTTTGTCCTTGTCCTTTCTTGGAGCACGACAGTCAGAAGACTTGTGACCAGCCTTACCACAGTTGTAACAGTTGCCCTTGAATTTCTTCTTGGCTTGTTCTGACTTCTGTCTGTTGGACTTCTTTCTCTTCTTGCCTTTGGCAGGAGCTTCTTCAACAATATTAACTCCCATTATTATCGAATTCCCACGAGAATACTTTTCGGTGGTCTTATTATCTTCCTCGATCTTGAGCCGAATCACAAGATCTTCATGTTTCATTTCCTTGCGTTTATGCTTTAAATAATTCTTGAAGTCGTTCCACGAAGGAGGTAACTTCTCGATCATTGCAGCCACCTGAAAAGCTTCATTTACTACCATATCCTCAGCAATCTGATCATGGAAAATAAGTTGAAGTTCCTGCACTTGTGATCCAACAGTTTTACTATCTGACATTTTATAGTTTAAAAACTTTGCGACCACAAACTTTTTCAAGCATGCATCTTCTGTCTTATATTTCTTCTCAAGTGCATTCCACAATTCTTTCGAAGTTGTCACTGCACTGTAGACATTATATAAGTCATCCTCTAAATCACTTAAAATGTAGCCCTTACATAGGAAGTCTACCTGTTTCCATGCTTCAATGACCATGAACTTTTCTCTGTCTGTCATATCAGCAGTAGGCACTGAAATTTCTTCATTGGTAAATTCCTGCAGACCAAGAGGGGTAAGCCAGAAAAATACCCATTGCTGCCATCCTTTAAAATTCAACCTAGAGAATTTTCCTGGTTTCTCTGCTGGTGGTACAGCAGTTCGGGTTAGTGCAACAACAGCCACCGAAGTTGTAGCATTGTCAATTGCCATTTCTGCTAAACAAAAATCGAAACAACTGATTCAGTAAGCAATCCGTTAAATTGCAAACTCAATAGGAGTATAAAACCAGGAAGGTCTTTGTCTCCACCAGAAACACAGATTAACAAAAAATATAATGATTTCCTTAAGATTGTTATGCAATCTGTGTTTAAAACAGTACTAGTGATAACAGAAAAAAGAAGATCAAGCCCACTGAATGCACAGTTTTTCCTTAAGGAAATTATTTCCCTCTAGTATCCGAGGTTTGAATTGGAATATACCCTCCCAGGATAGAATGATCTCAATCACCAGTGTATTGATACCCAAAACTCTGGTGTCAGCGAGCCACTCAACGACAGTAAAATACACGATTAAGTTTTGTGCAGAAGAAGAAGAAGAATTCAGAAATTTCGTAAGTAAAATTCTGAGGAATCAAAGGTATTTATAGACAAGAGGAACTGGTTCTGAAAGATTGCAACCTTTCAGAAACCACACGACCATTTATGAAAGTTTGCAACCTTTCAAACGGTCATGGCTCGATCAATTTCCAAAGCCAAAGCCAAAGCCAAAGCCAAGCGACAACGACGGCGCGAGGGGGTCCCTCTTTCCAACCCTTTTAACAACTAGTAGAAGTGTTTCTCTATTTAAACACCTCAATTTTTCTTTCCACCACCAATGAGGGAGAAATGTCTTTTCTTAAAGTATAAGAGAATCTTTTCCAATTCCTCTTTTTATCTTCTCTCCATTTCCCATTAACTCTTGCTATACCCAACACTCGTTTGGTTTCAGTTCTGCTGCACCAAGGAAGGTAACCTCGCCTCCTCTTGTCTTCCTCATTCAAAACTGAATATCTTAGTCCATTTGTTAGTCATTTGCTTCTCTAAAATCTTGATAATGTCAGTTTGTATATTCTTTGTTTTCCGTCAAGCCTCATTAACTTTGTCATAACATCTCATATGCCTTGTAATTTTCCGGCAGTCATTTGTTGCTTAGCTGCTATGATTTTCGGAATGACTTCATTTCTAGATTTTACTCCCGATTATATAATCATAATATATTGTTGCAAGCTACTAGAACTCGATTTATTCATTTTTAAATATGGTCCCAAGTTATTTTTCAGTTAAGTTCATTCTTTGCCCTTTTTATGGGTGAATTATCCAGTAGTCTTATTAGGAGAATTGGGTTTGTCTTTTATGCTTCAATACTATGTGATTGATATGAAGAAATCACTATCAAATAATTGTTTAGTTATTCCTGCTATGGGCAAGAAAGAATGTGATCTTAATTTATTTAAATAACGCATATTCTCTTAAGCGTGATGGCGGTAGACTCTCATCCTTAATTCTTTGTTTTCTTCCTTTGAATTTCTATTGATAGTTGCTTTTACATGTCTAATTAAAATCATTTATCATGTTTACTCTCATAATTGATATGATTGGTGCATTATGATCTCCATGAATATTAGTACTAATTTCTTCATTACTCTTTATTTACATGTGACATTGACCGAGTCTATTTTGAACTCCATCCTTGCATTTCTCCGAGTTGAATTCATTTGAGTCAGCCTCATCATGTTCGAATGAAAAGGAGGCTAAACTACAGGGCAAACAGAAGTAAAGTGAGTGCAAATATGGGGCTGTATACACTCAAATACACTGGTATACAACAATCATATACATGATATACAAGGCCAGGAACTGATATATAGGTAAAAAATCGAAAATACAGAGATGAGGAGAAATACAGGTGTTAGGAATCAAGAGATACATGGAAAGATCTGATATACGAGGTGTATACACTGATATATAGCTTGTATATACAAAAATGGGAATTAGGTTAAAGCCCAAAAAATCAGCATCTTTTTGGTCCAATGTGTCTGGCAGCAGTAGGCCCCAAAAGGCCCAAATTCTTCTCTCCATCTCTTTATTTATTTGGTGGTAATTATTTGGAAAAATTACATATATACACACCTTTTTTTCTCCATAATTTCCATTATTCCCTACCATTTCTAAAATTTTTCAAAATCCCTTATTTTTTAGCACAACACAAAACTGCCGGATACATAATTCACAGATTTTTTTCTCCCTTTTTCACGCCACAAATCTCTCCATAGTTACCCCATTAATCTATTTATGAATTTTAAATATTTTCTCTTTCCAATTAACGATTTCAAGTTATTCAAGAGGTAGATCTCTTTCCATAACTTCAGTTTTCAATTTTTTTTAATTTTTCATCTTCAACATTGGTTACACCTCTAAGATTGACCAAACAGATGAACACATAGCAGCCTCCATGCTCTTCGCAATAGATTTCAGTCATTCAGGTGTTTCACCTGGACTAATGTGAAAAAGAAGGCATTTTTTTAATGTATCATGCACTAATTTTTTAGATATGATACGTAAATTCGAATTTACACTAAATGTATCAATTACATAATAACTACCACACGGTAATGTATCGATCTCAAATCTAACATCTTATGGGAAAAAAATTACTTATTTAATGTATTTAGTATAAATACAATACTTATCAATTTAAACGAGATACATAAATAGTAATGTATCATGCACTAATTTTTTAGATATGATATGTAAATTTGAATTTATACTAAATGTATCAATTACATAGCAACTACCACACAGTAATGTATTGATCTCAAATCTAACATCTTATATCAATTACATAGCAACTACCACACAGTAATGTATCGATCTCAAATCTAACATCTTATGGGCAACAATTATTTATTTAATGTATCTAGTATAAATACAATACTTATCAATTTAAACAAGATACATAAATAGTAAAATTGAAAGGATCTTCGTTGAACTGGGAGAAGAAAAAATCTTGAATCTTAATTTTTTTGATAATCTTGAATCAAAATTGAAAGGATCTTCGATGATCTTGAAGATTCAAAAGGATATCGTTTGTCCAACAACAATTCCATCACTTTTGTATCCTTCATAACTCACCTCACTTACCCAAAATTTCGACAAAAGTTTTTGAATCAAATCTGAAAGGTTTCTTCGTTGAACGGGGGGAGCAATTTGAAATTTTGAATTTCTTCGTTCTATTAGGATTTGCCTCTGTATGTTTGAGAGTAAGAAGAAACATAAGCGTAATTTATGAGATTTAATTAATTTTCAGATTTTCCCTTTTTAGCGCAACAGAAAGATTTTTTCTTGTATTAGAATTAATGTATCCGGATGATGAATTAATGTATCCGGATGATGACTTATGTATCCGGAAGGTACAAATTTTAAGGGATTATTGTGATTAGAAAAAATGTAGGGATAGTATGTAATTTACCCTTTACACTATGGGATTTATGTAAGTTATACTAATTATTTTTGTTTTATTTTAACTCTAACTTTAAAATTAATTAATTAACTTAATTAATTCCCGAAAAGATGAATTATATTCTTTATGTTAGTTTATTTTAATAAAATTCATTTATTTCAACTCTTATACTTTTATTGAATATCTTTAATCAAAACCTTTTATTTTTTAATTAATCTAAAATAGTTTTCTTGCTTCAATTTGGTTCTAATTATTTTTTCTAAAATGATTCAAATAAATTCTAATTTTGTTAAAATTTTAATCACTTGTAATTTAATTCAAATGTTTCAATTAAGGTTCAATTTTCTTAAAAATTAAAAATCGTTCTTTTAACTATTTTCTCAAGTTAATCGAATATTGTAAGTTAATATTATTATTTTTATATTAAATCATTTTCCTAAAAAATAGTCAAAAAATATTTAATCAAGTCGTAAGATAACCGCGTGTTAGCGGGCGCTTCAAATGCCTTAAAAAACTTCTTGAAGCGTAAATAAGAACCTGTTACCCATTTTTCTCTAAATTTATAAAGATTTAATTTGTTAAAATCTTTTTAAATTAAGTTTTCTTAATTTCTTTAAAAAATTAAGTGGCGACTCTTTTTTAAGTATTTTTCTCAAATTGTTTTATACTTAGAACATTTCAAAATGTGATTTTTCTAAAGATAGTAAAATTACGGCATAACAGGGTCAATGTCCAACTATGCCCAAAGATTACTTGGAGTAAGATGAGTTGGGTCAATGCGGGCTAAATGATAGGTCAGAACCCAATCTATCCAATTTAACCCAACTTTTTTTGAGATATGAATAAAGTTTATTAACCATATATCCACAAACAAGTCTTCATGAATAATTAAATATTACATATCAAAAGATTTGATAAATTTATTTACTCGTACAACCATAAATTTTTTTAAAATTCTAATTTTTTACTTAAATATAATACACAAAAAAAAACAAAGGGATCGAGTCTCCAATCAAAGTTGGGTCAGGTTCTAAATTTGTGTCGGGGTGAGGTCTCTACTCAACGTAGAGGTTTGGGTCTTAAATCAAGTCTTGTGTAAAGATTGGGTTGAGTCCTGGGTTAAGATCAGAGTCGGGGATCATCTCCCAAGTCGGGTTCACGTGTTGAGTTTTGGGTCTCAAGTCGGGTTGTGATGAAGGATCGGGTTCCGTGTTAGTGTTGGGTTGGGTCTTGATCTAAGTTTAGAGTTGTAGCTCCTGAGTTAGGGTCAAGTTAAGGGTGATAAAGTCCAAGGTCAGGGTTAAGGTTTAGGTCTTGAGTAGAGGTCAAGCCGAAGGTTGGGTCTCGAGTCAATCTTGGGGTCAAGTTTGTAGTTGCAGTCAAGAGTAGTGTCTCGGGTCGATGCCAAGCCGAGGGTTGAATCTCAAGTCAAGGTCAAGGGTTGGGTCTTGAGTCTAGGGTTGAGGTCATCTTTAGAGTCAAGGTTGGGGTTGAGATGAGTCTTGAGTCGGGGTCGGGGGTCATGTTTTAGGACCCAAGTCAGACTCAGGTCCCAAATTGAGGTTAGGTTCAATTATTGAGTTGATGTTAGGGGTCGATCATGAGTCAGGGTCGATTTTTAGGTTTTGAGTTGAGGTTGGGCTGAAAGTGGGGCTCGAGTCAAGCTTAAGGTTTGAGTTCGTAGTTTGGGTTAAGGGTTAGGTTCTAGGTTGAGGTTGAGTTAAGGGTGGGGTCTCGAGTCAAGGACAAGGATCGAGTCTTGAGTTGAGGGTCGAGTATTAAGAGTCAAGGTTTGGATTGGAATGAGTCTCAAGTCGGGGTTGGGGTTATGTTTTATGTCTCGAGTCAAAGTCGGATCCCAATTTCAGGTTAGGTTTGATTTTTCAGTTAGGATTAGGGGTATCGCTTGAGTTAGGGTTGGGGTCAAGTCCTAGTTACAATTTGAAAGTTCTGAGTTAGGACAAGGTTGATGTAGGAGGTCAGAGTCGATTCCTAAATCGAGAATAGGTCGAGGTTCAAATTTCATGTCAAGGTATGGGCCCGGGTTAGGGGTTGGATTATAGTTTAGGGTCGAGTCTCAAGTCGAGGTTAGAGTTATTTTATAATATTTTTATTTGTGAGAACTTTGATTACAAAAGAGTTAAGTTATTAGGGTTGAAGTTGGATAGTAATGGATTGATTTTGGATAGTTTCATAAGTTGACTTTGATCTATCTTTTTTTTTCTAATTCAAAATAACCTTTATGGTGGGAGGTTAGGGTTAAACCCTTAGTATATGAATATAACATGGAAAAACACATGCATAAGAGGTGTATAAAGTCTAACCTCTCCAAAGAAATAAAAGAATATGGAGAATTTCGAATCTTTAAAATTTAAAGCCAAACAAAAAATTAAGTTCAAAGTTAGATCTATTTTAACAAAGGAGTTCTGCATAGTATAAGAGACTCATTTCTTAAGATTCATTAAAAACAACCCTAAGATCCAATGCAAACGAGTTATAACATATTTGCATAAGATATTTTATTGCATTTTGTTTTATCCTTATTCCAAAGTTATGGATATTGCTCTTATTCATGTCCATCAATCCTCTTAATTTATAGAGAATGCTGTCACCTAGAATAAATATTTTGGGGTAATGAAAGAAAAATTTCATAGAGGCTAGGATGTATCTTTGAATCAATATTAGATTAACCAATAATATCTTGAATTTGATTAATATTAAGGAGAGAGTCTTGAATTTGATTGATCATAGGAAGAGGGTTCAAAGGGAGTTTGAATACTTCTCTTGTGAAGGACATTAGAGTTAAGGAGTTAGTTTCAAGTAGAAGATGATGGAGGTTATGGTGGATGCACATTAGTTTCTAGTAGAAGATAATAGAGGTTATGGTGGATGTACATTAGTTTCTAGTAGATAATGATGGAGGCTACGGTGGACGCACCAGTTGATGTCATAGAGAACTATATCTTCTTTAGCTATGTTGATATAGTTTCATTAGAATTGAACTGAGAAAACCATGATAATATTGCCTTTCTAGTTTCTGATTATTCCTCCTCCCCAATAGTGGCAGAGCCAGAAATTTCGCCAAGGGTGTTCAAACTTTAAAAGAGTGAATAAATTTTTTTTCAGCGGAATGGGTGCACAATTTTTTTTTTTTTTACAAATGAGTGAGTGCACCCAAATTTAAAAATTAAACTACATATCATTTAATAATAAATCATATGGAAACTTAGAATTATGAAATTGTCAATGGTATAAATCAAAACTAACGGAGAAAAGTTTAACAAAAAACAATTTTAGCTACTAGTTGAATATGTTCTCTCTAGTTCATATTAAGTGAAATGTTGACACTTTTTTTATGATTCAAAATAACTGATTTTTTCAAAGTTCAAAAGAATTGTTGAAACTTTTTTTTCTTCCATATTTACTCTTTCTTTCAATAAAATTCTTAACTATTTTGCATTTTCTAAAAGAATAGTTTAGAAATAATTAAAAGAATAATATTGAAAATTAATCTTTAATTTTTATCTTTAAAAATAATTTTTTGAGAGTGTGTTATACCTAATAATTCACTTAATATGAATCGAAAATATAAAAATAAAAAATAAAATCTTATTTGTTAAGTTAATCAATTCATTGAATTAAGTGTAATAGAAGTTTAAGGCTAGAAACATAAAAATACGTGCAACTATTTCTGTTTCTTTTATAAAAAAAAAGTGTAGTTGGCAAGGGTTGAACCAAGGACCTCAAACACCTAAATGAATATGATTACCATTAGACCAACGACCTTTGTTGTGTTTAAGAGTGTTGATTTTTCATATATCCAAATATTATAGAATATTTTTACCTATATACACAATCTAATTTTCCGGCTAAGGCTAAGGTGTTCAGTTGACCTCCCTTACTTGGTTGTAGCTCCGCCCCTGCTCCCCTACACTTGCCTTCTCTGAACTCTCCACCACTATTGAGTTTGTAGGTACCATGAACAGGATGCTTCCAAGTCATTAATAACCTTGTTGAGGAGGAAACTAAGGGGGAAATGGCTAGACAATGAGCAGAAATCAAACACATTTTCTAAGAAGGTAACCAACTAGCAAATTATCTAACTAATTTAGATATTGAGCAGGAATTCAGACATGCATTTAATAACTTTAAGGATTACCTTCAATGGAGAGGGAAATCCTTAGCACAAACAAAGCACAAATACCAACCATTAGGATCAGAACAAGAACAATAAAGTCACAAAAACATGCATCCGCAAAGATTTATACTAGTAGCAAGCAGAGCCAAAGAAACAAAGGTATTTACAGGAAAGTATGTCTTTTGCATAGGTACATTACAACTGCTAAATTAGTTTGGCTAAACTGTATTAGCACACAAAAACAATCACCAAAACCAAAAGGGTGTGGTGTCATATTGACCTTTGAACTTCAAAGGTTAGTTAGAAACAACCCTCGTACGCACCGGCGGAGACTACTTCATTCCAAAGTGCTACTAAAGAAGACAGGAGAAAGTACATTAGTAAAGGAAAAAATCTAGAAAGCGAAGGACAAAATAGATACTTACGATTGGGTGAGATGCATACTCCATATGGATACTTCCTTTAACTCCATTCATTAGTTGAAGAACCCCATCCACCTTGATAGAATATTGAATGCAGAAGAACAAAGAAACAAGATAAACAAAGAATAAAGGGATAAAAGCAAGACACGAGTAAGGAAATCAAAAGAAACCAAAGGCTATTTTAAACCCTAAGATCTCAATTGATTGATCCGAATCAAGCACCTACACTTCTAGAAAGATCTCAAGAGAATCATATTCCCAAACAACCCTTCTTTCCAAATCAAACACAATTAAAGTCTTCAACAAGCACTCAAAATTCTCAAAGAGTATTTAGTTTTCATATTCATCAAAATCTACCTTCTAAAATGATAAGAACTACTATTTATACTAGGAAAGAAAAGGAAGATACTTGCTATTACAATTTTATCCTTAATGAAGCAAGGGCTTTGTTTGTTTGGCTTCCTTTGGGATGAATTCATGAAAATTCATCAAGTGGCATGGTTAACTTGTGCTTTCTCCTTTCTTTTATCCTTCCAAGCTATCATATGTATATGGAATCCCCGGAACGGCTCTATAATGCACTAAATTGCATGACACAATAGGCTTCTTATTCAAGAGGCTTGTATTTCAAGAATAACCACTTTGAATTCATAGCCTCTTTTCTTCTTTCTTCCTTGTACTTCAACTTTAGCATATTCTCAAGCCTCAAGGCTTTCTTAAAAACTCCCTCCAAGCCCCCGATGTAGCGACTTGATGAGACCCTCTTGAATTCCTTAGCTTGCCTTGGCATGCATGCATCATTCTCCCTTTCTTGAAAAGGATTTGTCCTCAAATCCAAACCTTGCAAAACCATAGGAAAGACAAGCAACAACAAGAACCTCAGCATAAGGGTTAGCACAAGGGCAAATCCACCATCCATGACAAAATGTACACACTTGTGGTATAACCAAACATCAACTATACTCATGAAATATAAATCCTCACATAAAGTGCAAAGTACTTGGTTAATCCCACAATCATGAAATAAGGACTTCTTAAAAATACCAATTGTGTCAAAAATACCAAGTAGGCAACATCATATCAGTTCTAGGAGACATAAAGCAAAATTGATCCTCAATTTCAAGATAAAACCACTTCCAAAGTGACACTATGATCAAATCACACTAATTTAAATTATCACCGGGGTCAAAGGGAAAGTACCTCCACATATCATGGTCAAGAAAACAACATCCACCCCATTAGATCTCATATCGACATAAGAGACTCACTCAACACAAGTAAGAGCATCATCATATGCAAATAGATAATAAAGAAAGGTGTCACACAAGATAACTTCATCCAAGGTATTCTCAAAAATAAGATCAAGATTATATTCAAGAACATAATCAAGCATACTATCAAGACTTGGAACACTCAAAGAAGAAGTAGCACTTTGTAAACAAGTATCACCTTCTTTTTCAAAACAATCTCTCCCCAAAAGCTCATCCTCCAAGATGAAGCTTCCAACATAGGGAAGGGTGTCATCAATCCATAGTGGGTTATCAAACACGTTATAGCACTCAAAATTATATTTCACAAACACTAGGCACATCACTAAATATGATATCATCATCATCATCAAACAAGATGTTGTACTTAAAGAGAGAACAATCAATCAAAGATGAGGAATCAAAACATGTAATCTCATTCTCAAAAAGACAAATGTCATTCATCAAGGTGGTTTCAATCACATGAATTCTATGAGCAAAACAAGTGATACGATCTTCAACAAGACTCAAAGAGTCACTTCTTTTCGCATGATAAACTTCATCAATACCATCACTAATTTGAGGCTCATTAATCACATCACAAAAGTTTTCAATTAGTGGACTAAAAAACAAACAAATTGATCAACACAAGTTTCACATGATAATGTACACACATTCAAATCACAAGTGTCAACACTAGGTGGACACAAATCGATCTCGCAAGAAGAATCAATTTGGTCATCAATAGGGTCAACTAGCGTATGAACACTCTCAACAAACACATCATTACTATGTGGCAAATAATCATTAGGCTAAAATGAAGACAAGCTTTCACTCACACTTTGTTCATTGGAAATTTTAAAAGTGTCAAGTTTAGCTATGGTACCTTGAGGATCACAAGGAGGATATTCTTTACCTTGAAGCAAAGCTTCCACTCTCATGTTTTCATGCAAGTTGAACCGCGCGATCCAATGGACCACCAAATCCATCAAATCCTTAATTGTAGGCTCCTTCTTGGGAGTTTGTATTCCCCCAATCTCCATGCTCGTACCTATACAAAAATTCTTATAAAGAGACTGACAAGAAATTAAGTTAGATCGTGTTTGTGGAAACTCACTCACTTCACTCCACATCCTCTCCCTTTTCCACCATTCAATCCCTTGCTCCTCTCTATATTTTGTCTCTCATTATCATTAGAAGAAAGTTCAAGAATCCTTTTTGAGGTCTTGCTTCTTCTTCTGGGAAGTGTCTTGGAGCCTTTTATATCCCTTTTCATTTTGTTCGGGATAATGGTACCTCCAATTTTCTTTCAATGCATCCCAAGTGTCAATTGGGATTCCCATCTCCTTTGCACATTTTCTATAATGCTTCCAATATATGACAAGTTTTCTTTCAAAGGTCCCAAGAGCCACTTCCATTCTTGTGAATAGTAGTAGCTAGCAAAGATTTCTTCCAATGAATTCTCATTTTTCACTCTTCTCCACTAGCTTCCATAAATAAGGTAGGTGTCACAATCCAAGCTACTTCCTAGAAGTGACATGACAAATAGAATTTCAAGAGACCCTAAACAAGCCACTTGACACAAGCAATACTAAGAATTGAAAGAAAGCAAGATGATCAATAAGGTGGGTGTCACGACTCAAGCTACACCCTAGATGTGACATGACAAATAAAGTCCTCAGAGACCCTAAACAAGCCACTTGACATAAGCAATACTAAGAACTGAAAGAAAGTAAGATGATAGTCTCAATCCACGTCATTGATACCAAAAGAAAAGAGTACAACTCATAAGCGGAAACATCTAATGTCTAACATAAGCCTCTATCATAGTACATGACTAGGATAAATCCCAAGCTCTGAAAGTAAGTCGGAAACTAAAAATACATGAAAGTAAGCAACATATGTGGTAAGGCCCTCAGAACATAGGGACTCACCAATTGTCAAAGATGAATCAACCCACTAGCCACGAGAGTATGGTGGAACGTTGAATCCTATATTATAAGACAATATAGACACACAAAAATAGTATGCGTTAGTACATGAAATATACAGAGTATGAGGAAAATGCATAAACATAAATGTGATAATATAATGAACTTAACACATGAAAATACATAACCAAGTAGGACGTAATAAAGCTTATCAAGCCAAAATTAAGAATCATGATACGATCAATGCAACATTTGAAAAGTCATAAGAAAGCTTTAGGTCAAACCATTGACGACGTCATAAAATCTTTGAAGAAAACATAGTTCATTTGGGGGATATTTTATCATTAACCGACATAGATGATGTGAGCTATAACATGGAATTCGGTGTCTTCCCCACACCGAAAAGAGGTTGTCCTACTTGCCAAAGTAAGGACCATATCATCTAGCTTAGGTGGATCCACTAGCTATGTCTATCAAAGACAAGTCCTATGGGGACACGTAGTTAGGGACAAAGAGATTACTACTAAAGACTAAACCTCTACTAACAGTAAAACCTCCATCTCAAAGTCCTCTCGATTCTAAGTAAAATTCCAATGGAAAATAGGCATAAGCATATCATAATCATAATCATAATACTTGGAAAGATAAGAATCTAGCAATATCAATCAAATCAGAAGCTTTACATTAGAGAATAGCTCCTTTCAAAATCATGTTTCATAAAATTGTTCACAAGACACTAACCTATCTAAGCATCTAAATCATGATCATCTTTATAATGAAAAAAACCTTTCACAAATCACTGATACTTCATCTAGAAACATCCTTAATTCATAAGTCTTCAATTTCATGATACATGCATATTTTCACAAACATAATTTATATTCATAAAATAGACACAAGCACGGGTTCATATGAAATCAATTGGAAAATATGTAATTGAATCAAATCATGCATAACAAGATCAAATAATAACAATTGAATCATAATAAATTTAACCCGTGAAGATTTGACATGAAACCCTAGAATATTTGGTGAAATTCAAAAGGAGAATTGAGTGTCTTTTTGGACTCAACGGATGAAAGGAATCCATTGATGAAGTTCTCACATACCTTGGGTATCAAAGCCCTAGAGAGTAGAGAAGCAACCTGAAGCCGTGAAGAAACCCTAGCCTTTTCCCTTGAGAGCTTTAAGAGAATTTGGACAAGAACTTTAGGGATTTAATAGTTTTGAGTGAATGGGTAGGAAATGACCAAAACCTCATTAATTAAAAACTGCCGACCAGTTCCTACGGAAAGACCGACGACCATAGAAACTTCTACGGACCGTTCTGGTCATCCGTAGAACCGAGTACTGAAACCCAGAAATCCAGTCAACTTCCACGATTCTCTTTCTACGGTCCGTAAAACTTTTCACGGGTCGTAGACCCTTCTTGTAGAAACCCCTTTCTCCAAAATATTTCACCAAGTTTGGAAACCTTCTATGGACCCCTTCCTACGGGCCATAGTAACTTGTACGGAGAAGTTCATAAACCCAATTTTCACCAAACTTCATGACCCTTCCTACGACTGCCTTCTACGGATCGTAGGACCTTGTACAACCCGTAGATGGCTTTCGTAGAACTTGCACCAGTGCCAAAATGCAACTTTTTCAATCCCCTTCGACTTACTAATTTGTGAGATGTTACGGTGGGGCATTTCAAATTGGAATTTAGCATATTTGCATTTGTCTTATTGTTAGGGATTAGGGGTGAAAAGAGAAGTTTACCCTTTTCATCTACTAAGTACTTGTACCATTCTTGCTCATATGGAATTTCATGCTTTTGAAATCAAGGATTACCTAAACAAAGGTTACAAGTATCATGGATAACACATCACACCAAATATCCTCTTGATATTCACCATGTGAAATGAATACCTTCACACTTTTATCTATCCAATACCCTCTTTCATCATAATAAGGATTGTTTTTCATATGACCTATTTCAAAGAGTACAAATACAAATATGACCCTTTTCTCAATAGAATTTGATGATAAGTTTAGAAGTAAGTAACAAATCTGCTCCGAAATTTTAGCTAAACCTAATCTCTACCGCCGGTCATCATGGATATGATGGCCGTAGGCCAGCCACCACCACTGGAAGCCGGGCCAACTTTGCATATTCTCTCTAACACTGGCCAACCCTCATCAACATCCTTTGCCAATACAGTCAGACATATCAAACCAGCCCACAAACCAATCCCAATGAAGCAAGTTGCATACCTACATGGAGAACCAAGAGTAATTTGGGAGGAGGAGGAAGTCGATCAGATGATTTTAAATGAAGAATTACAATATGCAGTAATAGGAAAATTTTCCTACGGATGGCCTGAGATACAAGACCTAAGGAGATTAATACCAAAGCAATGTGAACTAAAGGGAGAAGTAAATATTGGATTGCTGACCAACAGATATGTTCTCATACGGGCTACAGAAATGGAGGATTATGTCACCTTACTATCAAAACCACAGTTTTACATAACGCACCACCACTGGACCTACCCCATGCGAACTCTTAAATGGGACCCTTTATTTGATCCGGAGGAAGAAACTTCAATAGCTATCGCATGGATCTCTTTCCCATCGCCTCCGCCAATTTTTTTTGGTAAAGAAGCAATTTTTTCGCTGGCAGCTGCAGTAGGGAAACCTCTACAAGTGGATTTGGCCACAAAGAATAAAACACGTCCAAGTTGTGCTAGGGTCAAAGTGGAGGTTGATTTACTCGGAGAATTCCCAAGGAGAATTAATATTGGTATGAGAAAGAAGACAGGAGAAATCAAGGAGAAGTGGATTACTATCAAATATGATAACGTACCAAAATACTGCAAAAATTGTAAATTACAGGGGTACAATGAAGTGGAATGTTTTGTCCTTCATCCAGAATTATACCCCAAAGAAGAGGAAGAAGAGGATTGGGACAAGAACAATACAAAGGAGGATACCAATGCAGGAAATGTTGTGAACAAGCAAGGGGAATAGGGTCACAGTGACAACAAAGGTAATGAGAGGAAGGACGATGGTGAGTCCAGGAACAAAAGAAGAAAAGCTACCCGAAAAGAGATGGACAACACTTCAAAGGAAGAATGGAGCAGGTTTGGAACCCACTACAAGAGCAACAAAAAGATAGAATGGTAACAGTAGCTAACAAATTTGGAGCACTAGATGACAACTATGACACTGAAGCAGGAGAAGAAAACACCCGGGGTAATGATCTGAAGTTAGGGGGAGATATTGTTGGAGATAAAGAACCTTATGAAGAACAACCTTCTAACATCAGGCAGAAAGAAGATGAAACTACTGGGGAACATAGTGATTTACAAAAGATAGAGGCAAGAACAAACACAGAGCAATATAGGCAAGAGGAGAGCATTTTAACAGATAATCAAAAGCATGGGGTAAGAACTCCAGGCAGCAGTAACTCACAAACAAAAGAAGGAACATCACAATAAGCACATACCAGCCACAGTCAGGCAACAAGTAGAGCAGAAAATGAACAAGAGTCATCAGGAAGTGCAGACAGCTACAAAGGGGGAAAGGAAGAATCCTCTGGGGACACAGTGGATGGAAGAATGGACCAAGAAAACAAAGGGGTAATTACCCCACAGAAGGCAACAAAGATTCATCAATTGTCTCAATTAGAGATAGACAAAAAGTTGCAAGAAGAGGAAGATGGTAGTATGGAAGAAATTATAGAAGACATAAGCAGAAAAGGAGATCTGTCCATTGAGCAGACTGGACAACTTCAAGGAAAAAACAAAAAGGGAGTAAAGCAATCAGAAATGCTTTCATATGTAAACACAAAGAGTAGGAAAGGCCCCACCTCAATCTCAATGATTGACAAAGTACTATTCTGGAACATCAGATCTGTTAAGACTCAAAATTCTTTTGAGAGATTAATAGACCTGAACAGGAGACATCATTACTCTGACGTAGCAATACTGGAACCTTTTCAAAGTCCCAATGAACTGGAAAAGTACAAGAATAGACTGGGCATGCATAATGCTAAGGTAAACCTATCAGCAAAGATATGGAGCTTTTGGAAGGAAAACTGGGAAGAAAAAGATTATAATGATACTCTACAGCAGCTTACAATTGGTTATAAACTGAGGGGCATAAGTGATAGATTCAAGGTGACAGCTATATATGCAAGATGCAGTGCTTTAGAGAGACTGGAACTTTGGGATGACCTGGAAGATATTGCATGCAATAATAACAGTCCCTGGATTGTTGGAGGAGATTTCAACTCCATCCTGGATGAATCAGAGAAATTAGGTGGCCTACCAGTGACACATAATGAAATCACTGACTTTGCACAATGTATTAGTACATGTGCATTGACTGAGATAAAGTTCAAAGGTAGCAGCTATACCTGGTGGAATGGTAGGATACATGAGGATAGTATTTTCAAAAGGTTAGATAGAGTCTTTGGTAGCACTGAATTCATGAAGCTACTACCAGAAAGTGAAGTGCAGCACCTAATTAGACTAGGATCAGATCATGCACCTTAACATCTGATTTGCAACACTTGTCAGGAAATAGGAATCAAACCTTTCAGATTCTTAAATTTCTGGACTAAACATCAAAGGTTTATGAACCAGGTGGAGCAGAGTTGGGGGGAAGAAGTTAGAGGTTCACCTTTTGCCATAGTGCAAACTAAGCTGAAGAGGCTGAAGTCAGTATTAGCAAAATGGAGTAAGGAAACCTTTGGAAACTTTTTTCAAAAGATTGCCACGCTAGAAGATGTGATCAAAATGAACGAAATCCAACTGGAAGTATCTCCAACAGAGGCAAATAGGGCAAATCTGAATAAAGCCAATGCAGAGTTGAAAAGATATTTGAAGATTGAGGAAGAGTACTGGAGACAAAAGGCTGGGATGAGATGGTTTAAAGATGGGGAGAGGAACACCAAATTCTTTCACACATATGTCAAAGGGAGAAGGAAAAAGCTAATTATTTCAGAGATAACATCCAGGCAAGGTAACAAGATTACATCCACACAGAACATTGGAGAGGAAGCTGTAGGGGTATTTCATGCTCAGTTCAAAGAAGATCAGGAGATAGAAGATTATTCCCTGTTGCAAAATATTCCCACTTTGATCAAGGCAGAGCAGAATGAGGAAATGGAGAGGCTACCAACAGAAGATGAAGTTAAAAAAGTGGTGTTCTCTCTTAATGGAGATAGTGCAAGTGGACCAGATGGATTTTCAAGACAATTCTTCCAATGTTGCTGGAACATAATTGGGAAAGACATCACCAACATGGTCAGAGCCTTTTTCTGTGGTCAAGAACTACCAAGGTTCATCACACACACCAACCTTGCACTGATCCCTAAAAAGGAAAGTGTAGGAACTTTTGGTGATCTGAGACCAATAAGTTTAAGTACTTTTGCCAACAAAATCATCTCCAAGGTAGTACATGAGAGGATGGTAATTGTTCTACCAGAGATCATTTCAACAAACCAAAAAGGTTTTGTAAGGGGGAGGAGCATCACTGAGAATGTTCTATTAGCTCAGGAAATAATCAGGGATATTCACAAGTTACACAATGTTGTGGTAAAACTAGACATGAAAAAGGCATATGATAGAGTCTCTTGGAAGTATCTTCTCAAAGTATTAAGGTGTTTTGGATTCTCTGAAAGAATCATAGATATGGTGCTAAGGTTAATCAGCAATAATTGGTACTCAGTGCTTGTGAATGGACAGTCTTTTGGTTTTTTCCAGTCGTCAAGAGGACTTAAACAAGGTGACCCATTATCACCTACATTGTTTATAATTGCAGCAGAAGTCTTATCAAGGAGCCTGAATAAATTATTTGAAGATCAGGAGTTCAGGGGATATAGAATGCCTAAATGGAGTCCAAAAATAAATCACTTGTCATATGCATATGACACTATTCTTTTCTGTTCTGGACAGCCAACTTCTATGAGGAAAATGATGAAGATTCTAAGGAGATATGAATTAGTGTCTGGACAATTGATAAACCTGGACAAGAGTTTGGTGTACCTACATGAGAAGGTCCCTATATGAGTGAGCTATCAAATTAGGAAGATAACAGGAATAAGAATGGGCCTTCCCTTTTACTTACTTGGGCTGCCCCATGTTCTATGGAAGGAAGAACAAGTCACATTTTGAGGGTTTAGTACAAAAGGTGGCAAAAAGAATTCATTCATGGTAGAATAGACTTATATCTTTTGGGGGAAGACAAGTCCTAATTTCACATGTATTACAGTCAATGCCGATCTATGTGCTCTCAGCTATGAATCCCCCAAAAGGGGTCATTAACCAGTTACATAAAGTGTTTGCTAAATTCTTTTGGGGAAATTCTACTGGGTCAAAGAACAAACATTGGGTATCTTGGGAGAACATGTGCTACCCTAAATCAGAAGGAGACCTGGGTTTCAGATCATTACAAGACATGTCAGGAGCTCTGTTTGCAAAATTATGGTGGAACTTCAGAACCTCAACATCCTCCTTGTGGAGTACATACATGTGGAACAAGTATTGTAAAAAGGTTCACCCAACATTGGCAAAAGGGAAAGGACACTCATATGTGTGGAGAAAAATGAATGCAATTAGGGAAGAGATTGAACATAATATATGGTGGCAGGTGAAGGAAGGAAATTCAAGCTTTTGGTTTGACAACTGGAAAAAATAGGGAGCTTTATACTTTACAGAAGGAGAAAATGCTATAGAAGAAGAAATAGAGATCAAGGAATTTGTGCTAGCTGGAAGTTGGAATGAAACAAAGCTGCTGACAAAACTATCTTAGGAGATGACTGGATACCCCCATAATTGAGAATGGAAGTGACAGACCTTGGTGGATGGGAAATACTCAAGGTAGTTTCACAGTTAAATCTGCATGGCATTTATTGAGACAGAAGAGGAAATGCAGAAGAGACTATGAGTTTATATGGTGTAAAGGACTTCCTTTTAAGGTGAATTTCTTCCCATGGAGGGTATGAAATAGGAAAATAGCTTTAGATGACAACCTCAAAAGAATGCACATTCCAATTGTCTCTGGATGTTGGTGTTGTGAAACAAAGAAGGAGGAAACTATGTCACATCTTTTTCTAACAGCCCCTATAGCCACTAGGCTATGGAGGCAGTTTGCTAGTCTTGCAGGTATAAACATTACTGGAATCCACCTTCAACAGCTTATTATCACTTGGTGGAAACAAGAAATGCCCCAAAGCTAAAAGTGATATATCAAACCATGCCAGGAATCATAATGTGGACACTTTAGAAGAGAAGGAACAACAGAAAGTATGGAGGAAATACTACATACAACACAATGGTGGAGAAAGTTCAGGACTTGGTGAAGATTAGATACCCATGGATCATGTTGGAAAGAAGGGAGTGGATTGCCATTTTAAGCAAACTGAAAGATTACAGACCTCAGGTGCATTACCACAGTATAACATGGTGTCCACCTGAAGAAGGAAGTCTGAAATGTAACACTGATGGAGCCTGTAGAGGAAACCCAGGAATGGGATCATATGGTTTTTGTCTAAGAAACCACACAGGAGATCTACTGTTTGCTAAGGGTAGGGGCATAGGGATGACAACCAACACAGAAGCAGAAGCCCTAGCCATTTATGAGGCATTGAACTACTGCTATGAAAAAGGTTGTCGACAAGTCATTATAGAGACTGATTCACTGGTTGTAAAAAAGATGATTCTAAAGCAGTGGAGAGTTCCATGGGAGATGGTGGAAAGGATTGAAGAGATAAGGGAGAAACTACAATAACTCAGTTCTCAAATCACTCACATTTACAGGCAAGGGAACATGGTTGCGGATGCACTAGCTAATGAAGTCACGGAGACACAAACAACAGTGGAGTATCATAGTTTCAAAGAGATACCAAGCAAAATCAGAAAGCACATAAACATGGACAAAAATCAATTCCCAAATCTGAGGATAAGGAATAGAGCAATAAAGAGGCAACATCAACATTCATGACATCAAGCAAACAATTATTATTGAAGAAGGAAAGCAGCAGTTACAAAGGAAACAAGAAGCTACACATATCTTATAGGTTGATCTACGAAGCAACAAACGACCTTGATTCTGGAACATCGAGCTATTCTCAGCTGGAACTCGGCAACAATCGCTGGATCTGGAAGTGTCCGACATCCTGCAAAGGAAATAACACCAGTAAAAAGATGATGAAGAAGAATGGTGGGACATGAAACTCACCTCCGATATAGCTGCACCACTTTCCGACAGAGCTGAAGGAAGATGAATGGTCGGAAAAAAGTACACCAAAATTCTAGTCAACAAGGATAGAGTTAAGGAGTTCATTTCCAATTTTCTTTTTAATTTTTGGGGCCACTGGCTGGACTTTTGTTTGATTTGGGCTTTAGCCAAAGAGTTCAATAAAACCGGTCCAATGAAAAAAAAAAAAAAGTTTACAAGTAAGTAATCTAGCCCAAAAAAAAAAAAAAAACACCCCATTTGGAAAGTAAAAAAAGTTATACCCGCACGAGGCCCAAAGAAATAAAAAAGAAGCGGGAGCACTGCGTAGAAGTGAAGGGTTTAGCAATGAACTCAACTTAGGGTTCTGAAACCTCGTAGACAGACTATAGTATCGTCTCCAACTTTTTTTCTCAACCTTGGTAGAGAGTGAATCAGAAGAATGGCGCTGGCGTTCGATGAGTTTGGTAGGCCATTCATAATAATCAAGGAACAAGAGCAGAAAACCCGATTAAGAGGCCTTGATGCTCAAAAAGCCAATATTTCGTCTGGCAAAGCCGTAGCTCGCATTCTCCGTACTTCTCTTGGTCCTAAGGGCATGGACAAGATGCTTCAGAGCCCTGATGGCGATGTCACTATCTGTATTTTCTCCTCTCTCATTCTCCTTTTTTTCATGTATTATATATAAGTTCGATCTACAAAACAAGAATTTGGTAAAGAAGAAGAAAGGAAATAAACCTAAGTTATACTACAAATAGGGTTTAAAGTCGACAAGACTGAACTGAAAATAAGAAATTACATTTGGGGGATGGTATCTAAATAACCAAATTAGAATAGACTATACGGATCTATTTGTAGTTTACAGGACAATTACGCAATCTCAGCCGATCAATGCAAGTATAATCCTTCACAACCTCTGGTACAATCTTCTCAAGCAACTCAATTTCAGGCCATTTCCAAATTCTATCACTTTGTTGCTGTTTATTAGTTGTGGCTTTAAACTTGCTTTCTTAATTTTCTATTTGCATTTGTTTTTTGCTTTTCTTAGTGTCAGGTTCTGTATATGCATGTACAGGGTACTGCATTGCTAATTGTGATGGTTATGTTCTGCAGTATAATTTGAGAAATTCTGAGATTAGTATGGTAGAATGAAAATATTCTTTTTTGATTGTAGAATGACAAAGTTCTTTTTTGATAGTAGAATGACATGGTTTCTCTGATATGTGAACTTTATTATGTTGTAGATGTTAAGCTGGGATTTTGAATTTTTTTTGTGTGGGTGAATTTGATGGGCTTATCAGAGTTCTCTCTCTCCATACATTTCCTTTTTGGTTCTGATGCACTTAAAAATATTCAATATGCTGTTCAACACAACTTAAAATTGAGTTACTCCAGATCCTCTATATTAGTTGTAACCTCTGGACAAATATATACTTCACACCATCATACTAGATACTTGATCTGTGTTTCAAGAAAGGTTATCTCGAAGCAAGAAAAAAATACTTATCTAAGCTTAGCATCCTTGCAAAAGCCAAGCTACATGAGTGCCATATTTTACATTTTGGTCTAATCATGTACTGTGGTATTACTGGGAAATATACTTTATCTTCTTTTGAGATGTGCGTTTAGGTCTATAAGTACAACAATAACAACAGACCCAGAGTAATCCCACAAAATGGGAGAGAGTAAAGTGTACTTAGACCTTATCCTTACCTTGGAGGTAGAGAGACTATTTTTGATAGATCCTCAATTCAAAGAAAAACCATTCCAAAGAACTATAAAGAAAGAAATAATGGAAATGAAGAAGTCATGGAAAAATACTATAGACAAGCTGGCAAATCATCTTGAACAATAGTTATAACAAGATAAAATGATAATCAAAGTACAAAAAACAATAGATAATAACCAAACTCAAAGGTCAAGAAACTACAAGAGCAATACTACAACTAATAGTACAGAAGAATAAGTGAAGACAAAGTGTAACTATTTTACTAACCTTCTACCTTATCCGTGTCCTCCTATCTAAGGTCATGTTCTTGGTAAACTGAAGCTGCGTCATTTTTTGTCTAATCAACTCTCCCTAATACTTTTTCTGCCTACTTCTATCTCTCTTAAAACCATCAATAGCTAACCTCTCACACCTCCACACTGGGGCGTTCGTGCATCTCCTCTGCACATGCCCGAACCATCTCAGTCTCATTTCCCACATCTTGTCATCTAGTGAGGCCATTCCTATCATGTCTTAATATCGTTTCCTAATTTTATCTCTCCTAGTATGCTCACACATCCATCTTTTATCTTTTGAACGTGGGAGTTCTTGGCTGGACAACACTGCTCCACATAACATAGTCAATCTAACCACTGCTTTGTAGAACTGTCTTTAAGTTTTGATGACACTTTCTTATCACATAGGACTCCGGATGTGAGCCTCTATTTCATCCACCCTGCACCAATATAATGTATGACATCATTGTCAATCTCCCTAGCCTTGGATAATAGATCTAACAACAACATACCTAGTGAAATCCCACTAAGTGGGATCTGGGAGGGTAGACTGTACACAGACCTTAGCACTACCTCGTGGAGGTAGAGTGTTTTCAAAAGATCCTTGGCTCAAGTATCTTAGGTAAGATACTTGAAACTTTATCTCTTTTGAATGACTTGTGTATCAAGTCTCACTTCATTGCCAACCTCAGGTGTTACGTCGTTGAACTTGCACTCCAAGTATTCTCTCTTAGTTCTACTCAACCTGAATCCTTTAGACTCCCAAGGTTTGCATCCGAACTCCCGACTTGGGTCAATTCCGCCTCGGGTTTTGTCAATCAGAACTTTGTCATCTGCAAATAACATACACCATGACACCTCTCCTTGGATATGCCGCGTCAATTCATCCATCACCAAGGAAAATAAAAACGGGATAAGAGTTGGTCCTTGATGCAACTCTATCACAACTGGGAAATGCTCCGAGTCTCCTCCCACTGTCTTTACTCGAGTCTTGGTTCCATCATATATGTCCTTGATCCTTGATGCAACCCCATCACAACTGGGAAATGCTCCAAGTCTCCTCCCACTTTCCTTACCCGAGTCTTGGTTCCATCATATACGTCCTTGATCCTTGATGCAACCCCATTACAATTGGGAAATGCTCCGAGTCTCCTCCCACTCTCCTTACCTGCGTCTTGGTTCCATCATATATGTCCTTGATCGCCCTTGTTTGGCAAAAAGAGTAATGATTTGAAAGCATATTTGACCTTATCTGTGTTCTTTTCCCTTTCTTGTTCTAACTTATGCATGCAAAACTTATTTCTTGTGATGAAATTTGCTGATCTTTGGATTTTGTATCCTCAGCAAATGATGGTGCAACTATCCTGGAGCAGATGGATGTTGACAATCAGATTGCGAAGTTGATGGTTGAGTTGTCACGAAGTCAAGATTATGAAATTGGTGATGGAACTACTGGAGTTGTTGTCATGGCTGGGGCACTTCTAGAACAAGCGGAGAAGCTGTTAGAACGCGGTATTCACCCTATTCGAGTTGCAGAAGGATATGAAATGGCTTCTCGGATAGCAGTTGAGCACTTGGAGCGTATTGCAAATAAGTTTGAATTTGGTGTGAATGAGGTTGAGCCTTTGATTCAAACCTGCATGACTACTTTGTCTTCTAAGATGTAAGTGCCAAATCTAATGCCAACTCTGCTGTTACCTTTTTCTGTTGCTATCTTTTCTTTTAAAGATTTCCTACTTCCTAGGTTCTAAACTTGTAGGTTTTGACTTCAAGAACATGCTTGTGATCCATCAGAATGTGCATCTTGCACTAAAAGTATTTTGTGGTTATCGGTTTCTAATTACAACTGCAAAAACCCTTCTATACTACTTATTTGTTTTGATATGGGGAATTGGTATTGTAGTGTGAACAGATGCAAACGTAGCATGGCTGAGATCGCTGTCAAAGCAGTTCTAGCTGTTGCAGATCTAGAGAGGAAGGATGTTAATCTGGACTTAATCAAAGTCGAGGGAAAAGTTGGTGGAAAATTAGAGGATACAGAGCTAATCTACGGAATTGTAGTTGACAAAGATATGAGTCATCCTCAGATGCCAAAGAAAATTCAGGATGCAAATATTGCCATTTTGACTTGTCCTTTTGAGCCTCCAAAACCAAAAACCAAGCATAAGGTTGACATTGATACTGTGGAAAAATTTCAGACTTTACGCCTACAGGAGCAGAAGTATTTTGATGACATGGTTCAGAAATGCAAGGTAAAATTTGCAGAATGTGTGTGTTTGTATATATCGTGAAAGATAGTCTAGATACAGATATAAAGGGGTGTGTGGGGTGGGAAGGACATGAAATATTGAAGCTAATTTCTTTATTTATACAGAAGGGAGGGAAATCTTAGGGATTAGCAAAAAAAGTTTCTCACATGTTTTTAGACTTGTTAGTCAGACTGGCGTGGGGAAAAGTTTAAGCTTATGGCCAGCTAAAACCTTAACCTTAACCGTATGTTTCCCCTGCTCCATTTTATGTAACATTATTTCCTTATGAGTCCGTTTCGAAAAGAATAACACATTTCTATATTTGAAAACAATTTAACTTTTAACTTCTCATTTTACTCTTAATGAGAAACTTTTATTGCCACACAAATGTATGGCATTTTAAGACCACAAAAGTCCTATTGCAACACAAATCTTATGACATGCTTAAGACCACAAGTTTAAAGAGTCTTCCTTTCTTCTGCCCAAGTCAAAGTGTCAAACTATGTCCTATAAATTCGTTTGTAATATAGATTATAAGTTCGAGCTGTGGAAGCAATCACTAATGCTTGCATTAAGGTAGGCTGTCTACATTGTACCCCTTAGGGTGCGGCCCTTCCCCGGATCTTGCTAACGCGTGATGCTTTGTACACCGGAATGCACTGCCCTTTTTTTTAAAAAATGTTTCTTGTATTTTCACGAGGATAGCAGTTAGCACCGGAGAACTTTTTTTGTAGATTCTGCTCCATTTTTTTCCAGAATGCTTTGTCATGCTATCTTTAGTATTTTGTTGTGGCTTCTTCACTTCTGTTATTTCTTTTCCCGGACTGCTTTGTTATGTTTTTACTTGAGCCGAAGGTCTATCGGAAACAACCTCTCTACCTCCCACGGTAGGGGTAAGGTCTACGTCGCACTACCTTCCCCAGACCCCACTTGTGGGATTACACCGGGTATGTTGTTGATAGCAGTGTAGAACTTTGTTCTATAATGCCCTTCCCAACTCCCTATTTAAGCAAACAAATTCTGTTGTTTCCCCCTATTTTTTGTATATGCTAAATATGAGAATGAAGGGCTGTTGTGTCATTCTCTTATGCTTCGCCCCTTCCATTGTGAAGTTGCACGCCTTGGTTGTTATTAGCATAAACAAGTACAAGCTTGAGGGATGCGAATGTTGTTGAGTTTTCCTGTGTTCACAATATAATCGTTTCAGAGGTTGGGGATATCTATGGTTTGTGTTTTCGGGCCTGTAAGGAGCAGTTTGGTTGGTTTTTACATGCAAAGATTACCAAGAGCTGAAGTTGCATCTTTTGGTAGTTTGGCTTATCATGAGCTGGATTTCTAACTTATTTGCTGATGTCTGACAGGATGTTGGTGCCACTTTAGTTATTTGTCAGTGGGGTTTCGATGATGAAGCAAACCACTTACTAATGCATAGAAATCTGCCTGCTGTTAGATGGGTTGGTGGTGTGGAGTTGGAGCTGATAGCAATTGCTACAGGTTTGCATTGTATTTGCTTATCAGCTATGATGCCTTTTCTGTAGTGGTGTTTCTGTTACAACAGTTAATTTAATCGCAACTTCTTGGTTCCACATATGATTAGGTGGGAGAATTGTGCCGAGGTTTCAAGAGTTGACACCTGAAAAACTTGGCCGGGTATTGTTTCAAGTCTCCTGTGTCTGTTCATACATGTAGAAATTGTGTGAAGTGGTGATAGGTCATTGACTGTGTGGTATATCACTTATAGCTGACTTATATTTTTATGAAATTTTACTCTTCCTTTGCTTACAGATTCTTAATGTCTAATTTCTCAAATCTGCATGGAGATTCTTCTCAATTCATGTTCTATTTTGCATCACATTCATATCCTTTCTAAAAATTTCATGTGAACTTAGCCATTTAACCAGGCCTTTCAAATATGAATAATAATTCTTAATGTGGTTTTGGATCTCTATCACCTGCTAAAAGTGATGTTCTATAAGTTCAGGCTGGTCTGGTTAGAGAGAAATCATTTGGAACAACAAAGGACAGGATGATTTACATTGAACATTGTGCAAATTCAAGGGCCGTGACAATATTTATCCGTGGTGGTATGTTTCTGTGACCAGCCATTTAGTTTTTCTATGGAAATAAATCCTTCTTGATGTAAACTTCTGATAGAATTTTAATGTGCTCCTTATTTTTTCATTTTTAATCCTTCATTGGATTTTCTTTTGGTTTGGCATCTACAGTTTCTAGGTTTGTGCTGTTTCCATCTATGTTTATTAGATTGTGACACTGTCATCAGGTCAACTGTTGTAACTGCATGTTGATCCATGGGTCTTGTTTTAATGAGTGTAAAGATTCGGATACCAACCAAACTTAATTTTGGTTAAGATTATGGTACATGTGTGATCTTTTCAAGTATGCTCCCATAATTAGTTGGGCAAATGTGGTTGAGGGTAATGCACCATGCGGTTCCCATTTCTTTTTAACCCTTTTTGTTTGGTCGGTGACCTCCACCAGATGCTGAGTTCTTGCCTAGTGGAGTTAGTGTCACAACATACTAATATGGGATGCCAGAACTTTGCAATTGAGGAAAGGTCATTTCCTAATACCAGGATATATGGGTTTTGTTTCTTACAGAGCACCAGTCGAGCATTCTGTACCTGCACATATTTGAAGATTGGTGGTAAAAAAATATAGGAAGATCAATGTTACCTTTATCAAAAAAAATATAGGAAGATTATTTTTCCTGATACTAATTTCAAAAAAGAAAAGTACAGGAGGATTATGCAGAATCTTAGAATACCTGAGAAATTGTATCGATTAGGATATTTGAACTGAGCTTTGATCATCATACAGGTAACAAGATGATGATAGAGGAGACAAAACGTAGTATCCATGATGCTTTATGTGTTGCTAGAAATCTTATTCGCAACAACTCCATTGTGTATGGTGGTGGTTCAGCTGAGATCTCTTGCTCAATTGCTGTGGAAGCAGCAGCTGATAAACACCCAGGAGTTGAGCAGGCAAGCTTTTATTTTATTTGTTCTTGTTTCTACTTCTTTTTTTCTTTGAATTGATTATCATTAGCTAAGCGTCAAACCTTCTATCTGCAGTATGCTATCAGGGCATTTGCTGATGCTTTGGATTCTATCCCAATGGCACTTGCTGAGAATAGTGGTCTCCAACCCATTGAAACTCTATCTGCTGTTAAATCTCAGCAAATTAAGGTAATTTTGGCTTCTTGTAATTTAGATATATGAAATCACTCCACAATTGTGCGGGAGTCTGATAAAAAGCGTCTCAGTGGAATAACTAGAAAACATAAGATTTTTTTGTCAAGAGATAATTCCTAGTATTTCTGTCATATACCACTCGACTAAAAGAAAAATAGATATACCCCTCGACTATTTCCAAAGTTTCTCAGTCTGAATAATTAGACAGCATGAGATTCTGTGTCATTTACTTTCAATAGTGTTAATGAGTATAACTTAAATTTTGTTGCAGGAAAACAATCCTTGCTGTGGGATAGATTGCAATGATGTTGGAACAAATGACATGCGTGAGCAAAATGTCTTTGAGACACTGATTGGGAAGCAACAGCAGATTTTGCTTGCAACACAGGTTGTTAAGATGATTTTAAAGATTGACGATGTCATTAGTCCATCTGAATATTAATTGATGTTTTACATAAACCAAAGTTTTGTGCTGCCTAAGAGAAGATGGACATTTTAGCTTTGGTAATGCCACTCCAAGTAGTCTTAGTTCTATGTGGTAATTGAGTTCAGTTTTGGTAGTTGACGAATTGATTTGATTTTTGGATTGAAGACGTTGATTTAATTTAATTAATGAGCAGTGGTATGAGAAAGAAGGTTTAGGGAGGATTTTTCCGCCTTCTCTTCAGTGCTCAAAACCTGGAATTTCTTTTATTTGTTTTGATTCTGAACTTTACTATGTGTCTTAGATGAGTTGTGTGAGTGACAAAATAAGATTTTCCGCAACTCCACAGCTATAACACCTTTTGCAAATTTATCCCTTTATCTAACCATCAAAATAAAAGTGACAATGACCACTAAATCATCAGAGGTACCCCTAACTTGTGAGAGTCAAGCTTATGCACATGTTGGTTCAGTCGAAGAGGACGATAATCCATAGAACAAACAACGTTAGGTGGCAAATGGGATTTGTCTTTTTTTTTTTTAATTTTTTTTTTTTGTTCAAACCTCAAAATTAAGTCATTTACTTTTTATCTTTGGGAAAAGACATAAATTCCTCCTGAACTAGTCTTGAAAAGTCTGTTACATACTTCGACTATCATGATGACTTATTACATATCTTTAGGGGTCGTTTGGTAAAGTATATAACTAATGTTATACATAAATTAGAAAATAGTACCAAACAAAGTACTAGTAATGCACAAGGCTAATGCATGCATGATTTTTTCTAATATACTCTACCAAACAATTATTACTTAAAAGTTGATTTAATACCACCTTGATACGTGTAACACCACTCTCACAGTATGTGATGTATTACACTCGCTGCCATATTAACGCTACGTCAGCGCCATGTTAGAGAATTGATTTTTTATATCTTTTTTTTAAATTTTTTTATTATTATTTAACTTTTCTTTTGTCAATTATATTTTACACTAATTAATTATTAAAATTCTATAATAATTATATCTTCTTCATAGCAAAATGGTGAAGAAGACACTTTCAACAATGGCCATCAAGAAAACTGCCCACGATCCGCAACTGATTTGTGGAGTGGAAGAATTCTTCCATTCCAAAATGTACCCACAAGAAGTTTGCTTCAGTTTCTTCCATTGATTGACCATGGAAACTAAGCTTCCATCATTGTTTCACTTCATTATGAGCAAATTTATTGCGATTTGCAGTTGTAAATATTTTTTAGATCTGAATATACATTCTTTGTTCTTTTTCCATGTTCTTCCTGGAGGTTTCTTATAAAATAGAAATACTAGAAAAATAATTTTCTTCCCATTTTCAATCGATCACTCATTATGTTCACTCAAAAAAGTCCGTCGAAGCTCCGGTGGCTGAAAACCCCCAAAATTTTACCCCTTTTTGAAGTAATTTGTTTTGGGTTGCTTTTTGTTACTAGTGCATTTAAGTTTAATGGGGTGTGAAGAAGATGAGAAGGGTGGGTATGAAGAAAAAGAGATTGGGGGGGGGGGGGTGTGAAGAAAAATAATGTTGAATATTTGTTCTTTATTTATATACTAGTAAACTTGTCTGCACTTCACACGGTTATGCAAAGCTTTACTGAGTTTTTATGAATTAAATTCTTTTTTCTAATACCTAAATATTTGAAGAATTGTAAATATTTATGAATGGCAAATATTCATGGTTTTAAGTTATAGAAATAGTCTCATGCAAATATTTTTCTATTTTTCCGTCACTCCTCTACCAATGCCATGATAATAAATTTAATTAATTAGTTTTATTGAAACGTATGATCTAATAAAATAAAATCCATGAGTTATGAATCTATAATTTTTGAATAAATTTCTGATGGTAGTTGCTATTAACTAAAGAATTTACAACGGTAATAAAAGTCTGAAACATAAAATGGATGATTGGTACTTTAATATTTGCATTTTGCACCAAGAAAGTCATTCTACAAAACTACATTTCTCATGGAGACCAAAAATATTATTATTAGTCAAAAACAACATATTAATAAATCACCAAAAATTAATAAGCAAATAGAATAAATAGAATTCATTACATTCAAGTAATAGTGTTATTGTCCAAAGAAATTACAAAAACATAAAGAATGAAAAGAAAGGATTTCAAGAAACAAAACCCTTAGGAGTCGTTTGGTTTGAATTCAAGTTATGATGAGATTAATTATGATGAAATAAATTATGATGAGATTAGTTATGATGGAATAAGTTACCAAGATTATTTTTTATTGAGTGTTTGGTTTGTTGTATTCAAAATAATAAATTTTTAAGAACAATTTATTTTCTTACAAAAATACCCTTCATGAATGTGAAAAGTGATGTATAAAAAAGATTTAAAAGAATATTTTTGTCATTTACATATTTTATCCTGGGATAAGTTATCCCGGGATAAGTTATCCCGAGATTACTATATCACCCAAGGGGAGGGATAACTTACCTCAGTACTAATTATTAATCCCAGGATAAGTTATCCTGGACTTGCCAACCAAACAACGAAATAAGTGACGCTATAATTTAATCCCATGACTATTTGGTGTTATCCTTCACACCAAATGACCCCTTAAGTTTTCACGGGCACTAAAACTGTATTTTAGATTACTCATTCACTCGTTATTGACTATCATAGTTGTAAATATTTAGCTAGTTACAACTTTTGTCTTCATACCTCACTTCAAGAAGTCTTATCATCTTTCCCTTGGCTAAACAACTAAATATCTCCATCAAAACATGATTAAAAAATATACATAGAAACGAAATGAAAATAAAAAGACTCAACCACAATAAATGAGTTATAAATACTCCCTCAGTTCACTTTTACTTGTCACAGTTTGACTTGGCACACCCATGAAGAAAATAATTATTAATAGGAAAAAAGGACAAATATACCCCCGAACTATCGTAAATGGTATACAAATATCCTCTGTCATACTTTTCAGTCATTAGTTCCCCTGCCGTCCAAAAACCAGAGCACATTTTCCCCTCACTCTAACAGAAGAATAATTAGTGACACGTGGCGCAATCCTACGACTCAATCCGATTTGACCAATTAATTAACCCAAAATTTAAATACCCGCCCCATGACCCGTTTAACCAACCCAGTACCTCCATTACCCACACAAATACTAACCTATTTTCTGCAATCGACTCCTTCGCAGAGGTATATTTTTCTCCAACTTCAATATACAGTGGTGAAGGAATAAACGCCGGCAACACAATTGCCTCAAATTTCTATTGCACCAACCAATCATTTTCTCAATTTAATCTATTGTGATGCAGTCACCATTTTAGAGATTACATATAAAGTGTCAAATTTCTATTACACTAACCAATCATTTTCTCAATTTTTTTTCCAGCTAGACAATGTTTAATCCAAGAGGTGATTTGTGATGCTCTTTAACAAAAGGCGTGTGAAGTGATAGATGGAAGAGATTTATCTTAGCCGTTTGTAATCAACTGCGAGGAACAAGGTTTTTTGTTTTGTTTTTAAAGATCGGATCAGAGTGAATCCACCAAGAATCGACGGAGACGACTGAACATGATTTTTTTTTTTTTTGAAGAAAACAAAGCACAAATTCCATTAACCAGATTAAAAAATGTTTGTAAACCAACGATTCTAGATACTTCAACTAAACTGAAATCATCTATTGGATTTACACAACTAAGCCTAGCATTCCAACAACAGATCTAAAGAAGAAACAGATAAACACTAACAACCTTCTTCTTCCTATGCCTTTTCTCCACGAATCCTCATAACAAGCTGAATATCCTTAGGCATAATCGTAACTCTCTTAGCATGAATAGAACAAATATTAGTATCCTCAAACACTCCAACAAGGTACGCCTCGACAGCCTCTTGTAGAGCAGTAACAACACTGCTCTGAAACCTCATATCCGTCTTGAAATCTTGAGCGATCTCCCTCACCAGCCTCTGAAACAACAACTTCCTAATCAACAAATCTGTCGACTTCTGATACTTTCTGATTTCTCTTAAAGCCACGGTTCCTAGTCGGAAACGGCGAGGCTTTTTCACTCATCTAGTCACCGGAGCAGATTTTCTTGCTGGCTTAGTAGCTAGTTGCTTCCTTAGTGCCTTACCACCAGTGGATTTGCGAGCTGTTTGCTTAGTACGAGCCATTTTTAGTCTATATTGAGAAAAAAAACAGAGATGTATAACAATGGTGATGAACAAAGGTTTTAGTTTGTGAGATGAAGGAAAGATTTGAGAGAAGGGGATTTTTTTTAGGTTTTTAGATATGTTAGTATTTGTGGGTAATGGGTGTAAACGGGTCATTGGCCGGGTTTTTTGAATTTTGGGTTAATTAATTGGTCAAACTGGGTTGAGTCGTAAGATTGCACCACGTGTCACTAATTATTCTTCCGTTAGAGTGAGGGGCAAATATACTCTGGTTTTTGGATGGCAGGGGCACTAATGACTGAAAAGTATGACGGAGGGTATTTGTATACCATTTATGATAGTTCAGGGGTATATTCGTCCTTTTTCCCTTATTAATATAGATATTTTACCAAACTATCTATAATGACCCGGTCGGTTATTATTGGAATGTTTCATGAATTTACCATTTTCCCCTCCCAATATTGACTCCGATTCTTCTATGATTGAGTTTGAAGAGTTGGTTTTTAAACTGAGTTAAAAGTTGATAATTTGGTAAGTTTTGAATTTGAAATGCTAAGTTATTAAAAAGTGGTTTTCCGTGTTCTTTGAAGTTTCGAGTGTCGAAATGGAATTCCGGTGATTCTATCATTCCCAAAATGTGAAATTTAATCTGTAAGAGTTGTCGGTGTATGATTTCGAGTCTTTTTGAGTATTTGAGGTCCTAAGTTGTGAAATTGTGGAATTTTAGCCTTTGGGTTGACTTTGGTCAACATTTGGGGTTCGAATTCTCGGACAAAAATTCCAAGAGTTCCATTGGATTCGGGGGATGATTTTAGGCTTAGGTGAGATCTTGGTTGATTTTTGAGAGGTCCTGAGCTTATTTAGCCTTTTTAGGCATGAATTAGTTTCTTATGGTTTTTATGGATGTCCGGTCAAGGAGACCTTGGATTTGTGTTTCGACGGTTTCATTGAGTCCGGAACGTTGAGTATAACTAATTTTCATATCCATTTTTTTTTATGTGCGGTGTTCCAAACAAATCTTGAGGGTCCTTTCGATGTTATGAGAGTTGACTGATTTTTCTGGTTGTTAAATCTTGGTGTCTCTCGCGATCGCAAGGAATAGCTCACTTTCGTGAGGCTCGCTTTGGTGAGGTGTTGTTCGCTTTCGCGAAGGGTCAACTTCCTTTGTCCTTCGCGATTGCAAAGGACATGTTTGTAGTCGCAAGCTTCGAAGAAGCGAAGACTCGTTCGCTTAAGCGAAACTCGTGTTTTTAAGCGAACCCCTGGTCGCTTGAGCGACATCACAGAAGGTCTTTGCTGCAAATTTGGGGTTTAAGCCCCATTTCACCATTTTTGAACTTGGGGAACCCTTTGTGGCAAATTTTGAAAGGATTTTCTGTGCTAGATCATTTGGATAAGTGTTCTTGATCCTAAACCTTCATTTTTCATTGATTAATTATGAGTTTTATTATTAAAATATGGAATTTTGATCGGTGAATGACGAGGTTTTTCAAGAACCCAAGTTCTCAACTAAAATGGAGTTTCTGAACTGAATTTAAGTCCATTTTCAAAATGATTTTCCCTAATGAGTTCCTCAAGCATTGAGTAATGTTTTCAAGTACTAAATTTTTGATTCAACCCTTAATTTTAGAATTAGGTTTTGTGATGATTGACCCACCTTTCAAGAGGATTGATGTGAGTATTGTTGTTTCTGGAAATTTATTGTGAATACTTGCTTGTGCATAGATTGTGTGGATTTGGAAGTGATTCGGAAGGGGAAGACTCAACTATTGGAGTGATTATTGATTGATTTAAGTCAAGTGGCTTCCTAAACCTTATATTCTAGTGGAATTCGTATGCTTCCTTCATTGTTCTGTGTTGGGAGTAATGGGGATGAGGTCAAGGGTTTAAATTGTCCACTTGTTATATCTAAATGAATAAAAAATAGTTGAAATGAAAAAGGCTATGTGTTGAACATGATGATGTGAGTTGCCTTATTGTGACTCTTGTTGATTGATTGATGAAATGCTTGAAAGCACGAGTGTGGACTTGAATTTTGTACATTGTTGTCTCTTCCATGTGGTATGATATTTCTTGTATGCATTGTTTGTGAACACCGTGATGAGACATGTGATGATTTATGATGCCGATGTCTTTACCGGTGAGTTTGTGATACTGAGGTCATTTCTGGCAAGTGTTTATAAAGCCGATGAGAAATGGTTCTGGCTAGTGATATAAAGCTGATGGGAATGGTTCCTGCTAGTGATATAAATTCGATGAGAAATGATTCTGGCTAGTGATATAAAGCCGATGAGAAATGGTTCTGGCTAGTGATATAAAGCCAATGGGAAATGGTTCTGGCTAGTGATATTATGTCGATGGGAAATGGTTCGGGCAAGAGATTGAATTTTGTGAGTTGATGCATTTGATGCTTATGCGTGACCTACTTGTTAATTGTGATTGAGGTTTTTGTTGCTGGTAACTAGACTACTTGACATTGAGATTAACTTATTTGAATTGGTGATTGTTAAGATTTGAATTGTGAATATTGGCCTGCCGTGTATTGTAGAATCGCTAAGTTGGGCTGATTTTTGTGCAGGTTGTAGTTTGAGGAGGTTCGGTTGGAGTGTAAGGGGTATTCGATTTCTAGCTAGTTGCTTTGTTTAGTAGGTTGCTTGCTGGGTACCGTGTTGTTGGTACTCACCCCTTGCTTCTACACTTGTGTAGGTTCCGAGCTTGGACCCTCGTGATCTATTTGAAAGTATACAAGTGTTGAAAGAGTGAAGTCTAGGGACAACGGTAAACGTGAGGAATGACACCTTCTCTTGACAATCGAGGCTCATTGAAGGATTTGAGAGCTAGCTGCTTGTCATCCTGGTGGGCCCTCTTTTCCTTTTCTTTAAGATTTGTTTTACTTGAGAAACAAAGATTGAGAGTTGTATTTATCTTTCAAATTCAGTATTTACTTTAGTCACTTGTACATGTGACAACCAGATTTTTGGAGGTTTTAATAGAAAAATAAGTTTTCCGCTTTGTCTTGTTCTTGTTCTTAGTGTTCTCCGCATTTTTTTCATTTTCGTTGGGTTGAGGCTGACTTGTCTTGGTGGGATTAGACAAATTCCATCATGTCCATTTTTGGGGTCGTGACAAATGGTATCAGAGCCCCAGGTTCATAGGTCTCACGTGTGTATAAGCCAAGTCTAAGTAAAGTCTTGAGGATCGGTACAGAGACGTCTGTACTAATCTTCAAGAGGCTACAAAGATTGTTAGGAAACTTCCTTTTATTTATCCTTTCTTATCGTGCGTGGTTACCTTTGCTTGTGCTCAGTTGCCGCGTGTTGTTTTGGCAGATGCCAAGGACCAGAATTTCTATTTCCAATGGTAGAGGAGAGGCAGTCCCCGAGCCTATTGTTGATGCCCCAGTTAGGGGTAGAGGTAGGGCTCGAGCTAGAGGTCACACTCGTGGAGTAGCACTGGCTAGAGGTCGTGCATGCGGAGTGGCACCAGCCAGAGGTAGAGCTAGAGAGGCTTCTCCTGAGCCATATGTTGAGGTTGATGAGGACCAGGTTCCTCTCGAGTTTGGAGCTCCTTTTTTTTTAGGAGACTTTGTTGAGGATGCTAGGTGTATTGGAGAACCTTTCTCAGGGTAGTGCGACAGGTACGCTAAAAGGTGCTCAGACGAGGGTAGGGGGCAGACTCCAAGTTAGCAACAGACTCTAGGTATTCACGTTTAGGTGAGCCAGCCACCCGTGGTTCCTGCACCGGCTGTCGGTGCACATATTACTCCCGAGGTTATTCTGACAGCGGCTGATAAACAGTGTTATGAGAGGTTTCTGAAGATGAAACCACCCTAGTTTCAGGATGGTAAGAGAGAGGATGATCATGAGTTCTTGACTTTGTGCCATAAGATGCTTGAGGCGGTAGGTATGGTGGATTCTCGTGGTGTCTGGGTTGTTGCACTTTCGCTTCGTGGTCGCACTAGAGAGTGGTGGAGGACTTTTGTGAGGTCTAGACCAGTTGGATCTCTTCCGCCAGAGTGGAATATGTTTTCTAGTGCTTTTCATTCATTGGAGTGTGAGAGAGGAGAGTCGTCTAAGATTTGAGAGCTTGGTTCAGGGTAGTCTGTCTGTGACTGAGTATGAGGCCCATTTCTGAGAGATCTCTAGGCATGCTATGACTATTATTTCAGATGAGGCAGAGAGAGTTCGCCAATTTGTGAGAGGGTTGACTTTCTCTGTCAGGTCTTATGTGTTTAGGGCAGCCAGAGTGGGGGCTTCCTTTTAGTCCATTGTGAGCACTACCAAAGAGGCGGAGTTGATGGATTTAGCGGAGTTTGGGGAGCCCAAGAGGGCCCGTTCTTTTGGTCAGTTTTCTGGTGCCTCATCTGGAGACAGAGGTTCACATAGAGGTAGTAGCTCCTTTCACCGTCATGGATCGTTTCATGCTTCTTTGCCAACAGCTGAGAGCGGGCAGTCAACCCGAGGATCTTATGGTTCTGGCTGAGGTGGCCATGGTAGTTCATCTCGTTTGCTGAAACAGTTATTTGTGCCGAGGTCTTGTTATACTTGTGGGGATGCAGGTCATATGACGCGACAATGTTCTCTATAGACTCATTCAGGACCTCAGTGTTCTTTTTCAGTTGCTCCAGCTAGAGATTCAGCGCCTCCGACCAAGGGTCGAGGTAGAGTTCAGACTGGTAGAGGTGGCAGGACTAGTGGTAAAGGTACTCCAGCTCCGTAGGGTGGATGTATGTGGTCTACTCAGACTGTAGGTGGTTGAGATGGCCAGTTTTATCCTTTCCTAATGAGGCTTGAGGCTGAGAATTCTGGTCCTATGATCACGTGTATCGTCCCAGTTTTCCATCGACCTGCGTCTGTATTATTTGATCCGGGATCTACTTTCTCATATGTGTCTACCTATTTTGCTGTTGGGTTTGATATGTTGTCTGATTGCATGCATGTGCCTATTCATGTTTCTACACCAATGGGTGAATCTTTAGTGGTGGATCGAGTGTATCA
Source organism: Solanum etuberosum (assembly GCA_029582245.1). Lineage (NCBI taxonomy): Eukaryota > Viridiplantae > Streptophyta > Magnoliopsida > Solanales > Solanaceae > Solanum > Solanum etuberosum. The sequence continues at coordinate 67,592 of JAJONR010002090.1, forward strand.
ATCCTGTCTTGTTTCTCTAGCTGGGTATAATACTTGGGTAGACCTGATTATTTTGGGGATGGTAGACTTTGATATTATCTTGGCTATGGATTGGCTTTCTCCGCATCATGCTATTATTGATTATTATGCGAAAACTGTGACCTTAGAGATTTCGGGTGTCCTGAGAGTTGAGTGGGAGGGTGCTAGTGGTTCTTACCCTAACAAGGTTATCTCCTTCATTAGAGCTCAGAGATGGGTTGATAAAGAGTGTTTGTCCTAGTTTACTTTCATTCGGGATACTAGTGTTGAACCACCTCCCATGGATTATGTGCCCGTGGTTCGAGAGTTTACAGATGTGTTTCATACTGATCTTCCAGGTGTTCCTCCAGATAGGGATATTGATTTCGCTATTGACTTGGAGTGGGGTACCAATCCCATCTGTATGGATTTCATTCTGAGGTCTTCACAGATCATCTAAGTGTTCAACATATTTTCAATCAGAGAGATCTGAACTTGAGCTACTAAAGGGCTATGACATCACTATTTTGTATCATCCAGGGAAAGCCAATGTGGTGGCGATGCTTTGAGTAGGAGGAGTTCTAGAATGAGAAGTATTGCCACTATTAGTGTAGAGGAGAGACCATTGGCTAGAGATGTTCAGAGACTAGCCAACATTCTTGTCTGTTTGCAGATTTCTGAGGAGACAAGTGGTTTGATTTCTTTCATTGAGGCTCGTTCTTTCTTAGTTGAGCAGATTCATGAGCACCAGTTTGATGACGAGAAACTATGTCTTATTCGAGACAAGGTGATGAGAGGGGAAGCCAAGGAGGCTGTCCTTGATTCTGATGGTGTCTTCAGGATTGGGGGTAGGATTTGTGTGCCCAAGGTGGGCTAGTTGATTAGACTGATTCTTGAGGAGGCCCATTGTTCCCGATATTCCATCCATCCGGGTGCGACAAAGATGTATCATGACCTAAGCCACTATTGGTGGTGTGGTATAAAGAGGGATATTGCAGATTTTATTTTGAGGTGTTTGACTTGTCAACAGGTCAATAGTGAGCACTAGCAACCTGGAGGCATATCTCAGAAGGTGTCTATTCCCACTTGGAAGTGGGAGTGGATCACTATGGATTTTATTGTAGGACTACCTACCACCGTTGGTGGTTATGACTCCATTTGGGTGGTTGTTGATAGGTTGACCAAATCTGTGCATTTCGTCCCAGTTTGGGTGAAGTATATGACGGAGAAGTTAGCCGAGCTTTATATCAGTCAGATTGTGGGACTACATGGAGTTCGAGTTTCTATTATCTCCGATCGAGGTTCATCCTTAGATAGATGGTCAGTCCGAGCGGAAGATTCATGTGTTGGTTGACATGCTCTGAGCTTGTGTAATTAATTTTGGTGCTAGATGGGATCAACATTTGCCCTTACCAGGGTTTGCCTATAACAACAGTTATCATTCCAATATTCAGATGGCCCCTTTTGAGGTGTTGTATGGTCGGCGATGTAGATCTTCGATCGGATGGTTTGATTCAACTGAGATGGACTCATTGGATACAGACTTACTTAGAGATGCTATGGAGCAGGTTCATATGATCCAGGGTAGACTGTTGACAACCCAGATTTGACTAAAGAGTTAAGCGGATCAGAGAGTTCGAGCCCTAGTGTTCTTGGAGGGTGATCATGTTTGGCTCCGAGTGTCACCCATAAAGGATGTGATGAGGTTGTAAAATAAGGACAAGTTTAGCCCTAGATTCACTGGAGCCTTTGATATTTTGAGGCGTGTGGGAGAGGTGGCCTATAAGTTGGCCTTGCCACCTAGTTTGTCAATTGTGCATCCCGTGTTTTTTTTTTGCATGCTTCGGAAGTACGTTACGGACGAGTCCCATGTACTTTCCCTTGATTCAGTTGAGTTGGGTCTAGACTTATCTTTTGAGGAGGAGCCTATAGCCATTTTGGATAGGCAGGTAAGGAAGCTTAGGACCAAAGAAATTGCTTTAGTGAAGGTATAGTAGAAGTATCGTTCAGTTGGTGAGGCTACATGGGAGACATAGTCTGATATGTGTGCCAGATATCCTCAGCCTTTTGAAGCTCTGGGTACTTTCTTTTGCTTTATGTTCGAGGACGAACATGATTTTTAGTGATGGATAATGTAATGACCCGGTCGGTAATTTTTGGGAAGTTTCATGAATTTACCATTTTTCCCTCCCGATATTGACCCCGAGTCTTCTATGATTGAGTTTGAAAAGTTGGTTTTTGAACTTTGAGTTGAAAATTGAGAATTTAGTAAGTTTTGAGTTTGAAAGACTAAGTTGTTAAGAAAGTGGGTTTCAGTGTCTTTTGAAGTTTTGAGTGTCAGAATTGAATTCCGCCGATTCCATCAGTCCCAAAATGTGAAATCTAATATGTGTGAGTTATCTTCAAATTTCGAGTCTTTTTGAGGATTTGAGGTCCTAACTTGTGAAATTGTGGAATTTTAGCATTTGGATTGACTTTGGCCAACATTCAGAGTTTGGATGCTCAGATCAGAATTCTGAGAGTCTCGTTGGATTCCGAGGATGATTTCGGGCATATGTGAGGTCTTGGTTGAGTTTTGAGAGGTCCCGAGCTTATTTTAGCCTTTTTTGGCATGAATTAGTTTCTTGTGATTTTCATGTATGTTCGGTCAAGGAGACATTAGATTTGTATTTTGACGGTTTCATTGAGTTCGGAACGTCGAGTATACCTGATTTTCATATCTGGTTTGTGTGTACGGGGTTCCAAACAAATCCCAAGAGTCCTTTTGATGTTTTGAGAGTTGGTTGATATTTCTGGTGCTTGAATTTGGTGTCTCTTGCGAGGAGGAGCTCACTTTCGCGAGGCTCGCATTTGCGAGGTGTTGTTTGCTTTCGCGAAGGATCAACTTCCTTTGACCTTCGCGATCGTGAAGGACCTATTTGCAATCACGAGCTTCGTAGAAGCGAAGAATCATTCTCTTAAGTGAGGCCCGTGTTTTTAGGCGAACCCTTGGTCAATTATGGGACATCAGAGAGGTTTTTTTCTGTAGATTTTGGGTTAAAACCCCATTTCACCATTTTTTAACTTGGGGAACCCTTGGTGGAAAATTTTGAAAGGATTTTCTGTGCTAGATCATTTGGGTAAGTGTTCTTGATCCTAAACGTTCAATATCCATTAATTAATTATGTTTTTTAACATCAAAATATGAGATTTTGATTGGTGAATAATGAGGTTTTTCAAGAACCCAAGTTCTTAACTAAAATGGAGTTTGTGAACTGATTTTAAGTCCTTTTTCAAAATGATTTTTCCTAATGAGTTCCTAAAGACTTAAGCAATGTTTTCAAGTATTAACTTTCGAATTCAACCCTTAATTTAAGAATTGAGTTTTGTGTTGATTGACCCACTTTTCAAGAGGATTGATGTGGATATTGTTGTTTCCAGAAATTTATTGTGAATACTTGCTTGTGCATAGATTATGTGGCTTTGGTTATGATTCGGAAGGGGAAGACTCAACTATTGGAGTGATTGTTGATTGGTTTAAGGCAAGTGACTTCCTAAACTTTGTATTCTAGTTGAATTCGTATGCTTTCTTTGTTGATTGTATGATGGGAGTAATGGGGATGAGGTCAAGGGTTTAAATTGTCCACTTGTTATATCTAAATGAATAAAAAGGGGTTGAAATGAAAACGGCTATGTGTTGAACATGATGATGTGAATTGCCTTATTGTGACTCTTGTTGATTGACTGATGAAATGCTTGAAAGCATTAGTGTGGACTTGAATTGTGTAAATTGTTGTCTCTTTCGTGTGGTGTGGTATTGCTTGTATGCATTATTTGTGAACACCGTGATGAGACATGTGACAATTTATGATGTCTAGGTCTTTGACGACGAGTGCTGTGATGCCGAGGTCATTTCTGGTAAGTGTTTATAAAGTCGATGAGAAATGGTTTCGGCTAGTGATATTAAGCCAATGGAAAATGGTTCCGGCTAGTGAGATAAAGCCAATGAAAAATGGTTGCAGCTAGTAATATAAAGCCGATGGAAAATGGTTGCGGCTAGTGATATAAAACCGATAGCAAATGGTTCCGGCTAGTGATATTGTGTCGATGTGAAATGGTTTGACAAGAGATTGACTATTGTGACTTGATGCATTTGATGCTTATGCACGACTTACTTGTTAATTGTGATTGAGATTGACTTATTTGAATTGTTGATTGTTCAATTGTGAAGATTTGAACTGTGAATATTGGGCATGTGAGCCGTGTATTGTAGAACTGCTAGGCTGAGTTGATTTTTGTGCAGGTTTTAATTTGAGGAGGTTTAGTTGGAGTGTAAGGGGTATTCGATTTCTATCTAGTTTCTTTGTTTAGTAGGTTGCTTGCTGGGTACCGTGTTGTTGGTACTGACCCCTTACTTCTGCACTTGTGTAGGTTCCGAGTCCAGACCCGCGTGATCTTCTTTTTCTTCTTCTCTTGACTGTCGATGCTCGTTGAACATTTTTTGAGGTAGCTTCTTGTCATCTTGGTGGACCCTCTTTTCCTTTTCTTTAAGCTTTGTTCTACTTGTAAAACAAAGTCCGAGACTTGAATTTATCTTTCAAATTTAGTATTAACTTTAGTGGCTTATACACATGACAACCAGATTTTGGGGGTTTTAATAGAAGAATAAGTTTTTCACTTTATCTTGTTCTTGTTCTTACTGTTCTCCATATTTCTTTCATTTTTGTTGTGTTAAGGCTTGATGAGTCGGGGATTTTGACTCATTTAGGGCCTAATATTCAAAGTTTTAGCCTCCTCAAGGCCTATTTTATGCTCTAAACTGATGTTAAAATGCTAATTTACAGCAATGAAGGCAAAAGAGCAAGACAAGGACACTACGGGGAAAAAAGGACCGAAAAAACTGAAGAAGTTGAAGAAAACCAAGGCTGGTACTCACCAAAGCTACTTGGTGAGTCGCCGAGTGGACCTTCAGCATGCCAAAAGTTCCAGCAGGCCAGTCCATGGACAAGACCAACTAGACGAGCAAATTGATGGTTCGACGAAACGCCGAATGGTTCGACGATGTCGATATCTATCGCCTAAAGTCACGGAAACGAGATAGTGAAAGACCATGTCAAGAAGGCGATAGAATGGAGCACTCGACGCATCGCCGACCAGGTCGGTGGAGCCTGACTTATTTCACCGAGTGGACTCCGAAGCTGAAATTCTGGGAACGTATAAATGCAAATTTCAAAAGAAGAAAAAGAGTTCCCACATTGTCCTGTTCTGGGTTTTTGATCCTCAACATTCTAAACATTGTTTTTACACTTTTTGAGTAGAGATTTAGGGTTTGCTTGATTTTGAACTTAAATTTGAGCATTTGGAGACTTGTTGATTGTTGCCCAACCTGATGGAAAACATAGTTGGTAACGATTTCTTGCTCTCTATTATGTTTGGTTAAAACTCCCATTCTTGGGGGTGTGATTATCTATTTGAATGTTTTAATTAGCTTATGGGTGTTAATATTTACTGATTTTATTGTTGATTTGAAGTGGGTTCAATTAATAGTTTGAGTTTTAATTGTTGAGTTGTAGTTGCAAATGCAATTCTAGTTTAGCATTCTAAGCTTGCTTGAGAAAGAAGTATTAGAGTTAAAACTATTAGTTGATGATTGTAGTGAATGGGTTATTGTAGACTTAGCTTGAGAAAGTGTGTCTAAATGCAATCCTACTAATCTAGCTTGAAAAAGTAGATTGATAGGGGTATTGGGTTGTTTATATGTGTTGTGCTTATTGAGGTTCAAAAGAACTCGCTTGATTTGTGATAGTTGATTGAGAAATGACTATTGCACCTAAAGCCTAGCCTACCCACTAAGATTCAACGACTTTTAGTAAATAATAACCACCCATTTTGCGAAATTGGCATTCAATTGATCACACTCCCAAGAAATCCCCTCTACTTGTTTACTCCCGGTAGTTCGTAGTTGTTAACTGTTCACTCAAATCCCTCCATTTGACATTGATTGTCAACACCTAGTCATTTACTTTATTGTTTTGAAAATGTCTACATCTACAAACGATTAGAACACCATTTTACTTCGTAATCAAATTCTTTACCGTATCACTCCCCGTGGGATCGACCCCAACTCTTAGTTGGGTTTATACTTATTAGCGACCACCTACACTTAGAATCGGATGAAGTGTAGTTGAGCGTTGTAAAAAATAGCGCCGCTGCTGGGGAGTGATGTTTAAAATTCTTTTATTGAAGTTTAGTTGTGAACTGATTGTGTTGTAGTTGAATCAACTTATTTTTGTTCCTTGTTGGCTGCTCTAAAACAGGTGAAGAGATGAGTGTTAAAGGGAACAATGATAGAAAATTTGAGGACAATGATGATATCGGTAACTTGCACGATGTAAATGAAGATCAGTTGGGAAGTGCGGGTGATATTTGATTGCCTCCGACTGTGGGCAATGTGGTGTTTCATGTGACTAGCACTATGTTGTAGCTGTTGCAAATGAAGGGTCTCTTTGGAGGTCTTGCTACTGAGGATCCTCATGACCACATCCAAAACTTTTTGGATGTGTGTGGGTCATTTCCTTTCAAGAACATCACTCAGGAGTCGGTCCGACTTCGTTTGTTTTCGTTTTCTCTAACGGGGGAGGCAACAAAGTGGTTAGCCGATTTACCAAGGGAATCAATTACTTCTTGGAAGGAGCTCACTGATGCGTTTTATGTAAGATTTTCCCTACCTCGAAGATGGTGAAGTTGAGGGATAATATTCAGAACTTTAAGCGAGTGGATGGTGAACCTATTCATGAGACATGGCTGAGGTTTTAGAAATTGCTGCTCCAATGTCCAACTCATGGACTCCCAAACAATGTGTTGCTATAATATTTCTATCGGAGCCTAGATTCAGTCAACAAGGATGTGGTAGACCAGCTCGTTAGAGGAGGAATCATGCAACAACCATTTGACATAGCATCTATTTCTTGATGAGATGACAAAAATCAATCATCCTTGGTACACTAGAGAAGATCAAGTGTCTCCCTTAAACTTTGGAATGACAAAAGAGCAAATGGAAAAGAACCAAGAGCGAGATGAAAACATAGCCAAGATGATGACCCAAATGGACAAATTAACGAAACATGTCATGGGAAGTGGTTCAAAGGCTGTGAATGTGGTCAGAGTTTGTGGAGTAAATCCTGATGAAGCGCACTTTGAAGCTATGTACATTGAAGAAGTGCATTTCTTAGAAAATCAGGGAGGAGGTTTCCGTCTGAACTATCCAAGGCCGGACGGGAATCAAGGTTGGAACAGGGATCGCGATGACGGTTGGAGAGACCGAGATAGGGAATGGCGTGACCGTGTTACGAATTGGAGAGAGCGGGACAGTGACAAAGAACGATATGTACCTCTCCATGAGCGTCAAAAGACAAAAGAGCCAAGGGCTGATCCTAAAAATTTCCGCACCAAAGATATGCTTGCGCACATTCTCAACAAAGTGGAAGGATCGGACAAGGTGCTAAAGGAAATGAAAGATGACGTCTCTTCTCTGAACCAAACAGTTACCTCACATTCGGTATCGATTAAGCAGCTGAAAACACAGATGGGTCAGATCTTGACTCATTTAAATCTAAGACCAAAAGGAGGATTGCCGAGTGATACCATGGTTAACCCAAAGAATGAAGCTTGAAAGCGTGTCTTCGTCGTGCCACGACCTTAAATAAAGAGCTTCTTGGAGGCAACCCAAGTTTTAGTTTTTAATTTTGTTGTTTGAATAACGGTTGTTAGATGTGCAGGTTGAAAATTTGAAATTTGGGGAAAAGAGGCAATTGGGCTAGCTCAGGTACTGATCAGTGACTCGCCGAATAGGTCGGCGAACCCGATGTGGATCGCTTTTTTTACAAACCAAATGGTTGGAGTTCTGGTAACTTCGGCGGGCAAAAGCACTATTCGACGCATCGCCAAATGGTCGATGGCATAAGTTATCACAGCCGACTGAGGCACGAACTGAAGGGTCAAAAAGGGCTTTAACAGTTTTAAATTCAAAATTGCCTTTTATTTTGCATTTTCCGACTCTTGTACTCTTACACTTCAAATTTAGATCATATTTTGCTTGGTATTTCCGTGTGAGAATCATTTTCTCGGTGGATATTTGCATTTTGCTTTCGTATTTGCTCGCCTGATTTTTACTTCTGTCTATTTTTGAGGTTGGTGCCTCAAACTTGACTTCATTTATGGTCATTTGTGATGCATGCTCGTATTATTGTTGGATCTATTGCATGGCCTTGCGTATTTGGTTGATTTTTAATTGAGGGCTACTGTAGTATCATGTTAACTTTTGTGTTTCGGCCCCTAATTGTTGAATTCCATGTTTATATTGCTTGAAATAGTGGGTGTGTAGTGGTAGCATGTTGGGTCTGGTGAGGGTAAAGTCTGAGTAACCCGAATTGTATCGATTATCTGAGTTTTCCCAATGAGAGAGTGGGTGACATCATTCTTAAGGGCAAAATTGATTGGTTAATTTTTTAAAATCGGGGGAAGTCTGAGTTAACCGGGGTCATTATTGATGTGGGTATGGGTTTGATTGCATTAGGGCTTTAATTTCATTGTCGTGGGCTGTGTATTGAAAATTGAAGGTCGGGGTCAAAAGTTGGCACGAGAGACTAGTCAACGAGCTTAGTCAAGCTCACCGAATTACTAGGCGGTTCGCCAACTGACCCCTCGATTGCCTTTTTTCTCTTAATTTTTGCTGATTGGATTCTGTAAAATTCAGCAGTATGCCTGTGATCGCCGATTTTACTCGGCGACTCGCTGAATGTCTTTGCGATCGCCTTTTTTTAGCCCAAAATCTTGGTAAAATATTCTGTAACATTTGGTGAGCTACCTTTGGTTCTCGGAATGTGTTCGGTGAATCGCTGAGTGACCATGGACCTCGGTGACTTGTGCTGATTTTTGTGCAATTTTGTTCTGTTACTTTCGACGAGCCCGATATAGCTCGCCGAACTTGTTGGTGAGTTTTCCTGCATATTTTAAACAGTGATATTTTGTTGACCTATTTCTAATGTATTGGTTCGTTATGTGTTGTTTTACAGATATGTCCAGACCTAAAGTTCCCGGTAGGAACCAACCACCTTGGAAGAGAGCACGGGGAATAGTTATTTCTGAGGGTGCTGCGCCACCACGAGCAACACAGCCCAAACTTCCTTCGACAGGGGGGAAGGCCACATGTAAAGGGAAGGGTCTTGCGGAGCCGAGTCCGGCTGAGGATAGCTCCGATAGCATGGGCATCTACGACACCCACCTCACCACATCAAAATCTGATCGTGAGGATAAATCGAGGTCTAGATCGCCATCCTTTGTGTCCGAGCCAGAGGATGATTGACTCTTCAGATGAGACGAGCTGAGCTGTGTTCTAAAGCACTGCATGATCCAGCCAGACTACCGGTTACTCCTCCACCTCCAGCACAGACTGTTGAGTAGGCACCACCAGTGCCTCCGGTACAGGAACCTCCACCTCGATCAATGAACAGACTTAAGGCTATCGGGTTGAGGATGATTCCAGAATAAAAGAGGCTGTCTACGGATGGAGTGGTGGACAAGTATCCACATATGTGGGACACTATTAGGTACAACAAGTTTGAGAGATTCACACAGCCCTGAGGCTCATACATACCTTCCTGGGTCCGGGAGTTCTACACAGAGTATGGGAGGCTGGTTCCAAAGAGGAAGAAGAAGGCCAGCTCATTCGCATCGGTTGATCATGTGGTGGTGTGAGGTAAAAAGGTTAAATGCAGCAGTACATATATCAATAAGGTATTGGGATGTACTATGAATGTGATCCATTTCTTGGCAGATCAGATACAAAAAAAGACCCTTGATGACCTAAAGGGGTGGTTAGCTCCTTTGATTTCTGACATCACATCGCCGTGGATCGAGCTAGGGGTCCAGATTGAGAAGAAGGAACAAAATATAGCTACGCGGTACTGGTTCAGATTTATTAGCAGCACATTGATGCCATCCCAGAACGAGTCAATACTCCGACATTCGAAGGCAGCTTTGTTGGGTTCTATTATTGACCGAGATAGATTAAATCTCAGGTTGATCATTGAGCAGAAGATGTACATGAGGGCCAAGCAGAGCCAGACATCGCTCCATTTCCCGGTGCTGATGACAGAATTGTGCCGGCGTGCTCGAGTGCCCTTTGTGGCGAAGACGGATGTGGAAGTGACTCCCACTTCCTCTACTGACATCCAGAGGATTGAGGCCGACTACACCAGAGATAAGGCTGAGAGGAGGAGAGCAGCGTCGGTGGACACATCCCCAGTGTTGATGTAGAGATGCTGGAGACAGATGCAACTTTTCCCAATCAAGCTGGTGAGCCATCATGTACCCCTAGTACTACTCCTACTGCTCCTTCTTCGTATGATTCTACTACTACGACTGCTGCTGCTGCCCGCCCCCCATTGACACATGTGATGCTCTACAAGATGGGCCATCTAGTCCAATCTGCTGATGTACTTACTTTCTAGGTCGAGGAAGCTGTCCCCGGACTGATTGAGAGGGCTATTTATGCTGCCCTAGCTCCTATCCAAGCTGAGTTGCGGGAGCACCAGGAGTTGATCACCGCACATGGCCTAGCCTTAGACACCCTCACTGTACGAGTTGAGGCATGTGAGCAGGAAGATCACCAGTCAGCCGATGTCACGACCTTGAGAGACGATGTTGCTAGCCTTAAACATCACATGGATGATCTCAAATCCACAAATTTTTCTATGTTGTTTGGCATGGTGGACCTTCCCAAGGTTTTGAGTACAGAGATGCTAGCTATTTCTGAGATTCCTCCGGCTACTACGCCCGGAGTTGTTGCTATAGCTGATGATAATGCCGAGTCGGACACTCCCGAGACTGATGAGGAGGAGCTTGGGACCCGTGATGCTGCTGTGTATGATGACCTGGAGGATCTAGAGGGTGCGATGGTGCAGACGGTCATGAAAGCCTCTTTTAGGGATACTTCGATGATTGGCTCCAGTGGAGCAAAGGATGGAGATGAGCCGGGTACTGATGCCCAGATTGAGAGAGTCCCAGATGTGCAACGTTCACCTCAGGCTTAGCCTGACAGGGGGATCTTGACTCTCTTTTAGTTTTACTTTTGAGACAGTTTCCTTATTTTGCATTGAGGACAATGGAAGGTTTTTCTTGGCGTGGTGAGGTATCTTCATACTTGTCCCTTTTGGGTTGTATTTAGCTTGTTGTGATTGTTGGTTTTTGATAGCTTGTTCTGAATGCTTATTTTTGTGTCTGTTGGGTTTTTATTTTTATTGTGAATGTTGGTTTTTGATCCGAATTAAAATTTCCACCTCTTGATTTTTGTGAATGTGGCTGTTCTCTTGCATATTTGAGTATCAGTTGCGATCAATACCGATGACTTGAATAGTGCTCTTGATTGAACGATATGTTTGTGCAATTCCAATGAGGCAAACTTGAGTTGCATAAGTCATGTGTGAACTCTTAGCATCTCATTGTGACTGCCGATTGTTGAAATGAATCTTGTGATGATCGTTGCACGCGAGCTAAATTTGTAGAATCTTGATTGATGATTGTGTTGAATGCCATGTGTGGTGAGATTCTCTTGAAATCTATGCTTGGTGATACCTAGAACTTGCCCCGTTGGTCCAATCGACTAATGTAGGCGAATGATAGAGATGATCTTAGGCACATCTTTTTGAGAGTGAACCAAATTTCTATTATACCTCTTTTTGACCACTTTGTGAGAGTGTGAACCTAGCTTGACATCATTGAGCCTAACCTTTTCTTTGGATGAAACATGAACACATTTGACCTCTTTCCCCATCACCTAAAACCTTCATGAAGCATTGGTCCGTTTGAATAGCCAACTTAGGCCAAAAGCCTAAGTTGGGGGTGTGGTGAAAAATGAGGAAGGTCAAGAAGTTTGTGAGAATGTCACCGTTGAAGGATTGTTTTGAAAAAGGATGGAACCCCTCCACATAAATAAAAAAGAAAAGAAAAGCAAAAGAAGAAAAAAGTTTGAAAAAGAAAGTGCAATAAACCTTGTGCATGGATAAAAGAAAATGGGTGTCTAATGCTTGAAAGAACTTCGGGTGGATTGTGAAAATAAAAAAGAGTGAAAGAAAAGTAGAAAAAGTGTAACGCAAGACATGCTTCATGAAGGTAGAAGTCCCTAAGACAAAATGATCATACCTTTACCCTCAGCCCCGTTACAAGACTTGAAAGACCTTAGTGATCTCGATTGAGCTTAATGTCATGTTGATTGGAAAATACGGGCAAGCCTATGGATAGAATCATGCATGTGTTTATCTTTGAGAGTGTGAGAGTTGATATTGATTCCTTAATTCTTAAATTTTGATGAGATTTGTGTGGGCATGAAATCATTCTTGATGTGAGGGCATTCAAATACTTTTGTTGAGCTTGAATTTGCATTTGAAGTAAGCATTGTGAGCTTGATTTCTATTTGATGATGACTAGTCACAGCGTGAAACTTGTAGTGCACAATTGAACATTGCATGGGTAGATTGAACGTCGTGTGTATTCAGATTGAGTCTTGAGTAGCACTATTTGTAGACATCTCTGTTGAACTGATTGATCTTGTGTTTTACTTGAGGACAAGCAAAAGTTTAAGTTGGGGGTGTTGATGAGTAGGGGATTTTGACTCATTTAGGGCTTAATATTCAGAGTTTTAGCATCCTCAATGCTTATTTTATGCTCTAAATTGATGTTGAAATGCTAATTTGCAGCAATGAAGGAAAAAGAGCAAGACATGGACAATACGGGGCAAAAAAGAGCGAAAAAGCTGAAGAAGTTGAAGAAAAGCAAAGTTGGTACTCGCCAAAGCCACTCGGCGAGTCATCGAGTGGACCTTCAGCTTGCCAAAAGTTCCAGCAGGCCAGCCTATGGACAAGACCAACTCGGCGAGCAAATTTATGGTTCGACGACGCGCCAAATGGTTCGGCGATGTCGATATCTATCGCCGAAAGTTACAAAAACGAGATGGTGAAAGGCCAAGTCAAGAAGGCGATGGAAAGGGGAACTAGGTGCATCGCCGACCAGGTCAGCGGAGCCCAACTTATTTCACCGAGTGGACTCCGAAGCCGAAATTCTGGGAACGTATAAATGAAATTTTCAAAAGAAGAAAAGGAGTTTCCACATTGTCCAATTCTGGGTTTTTGATCCTCAACATTCTAAACATTGTTTTTACACTTTTTGAGTAGAGATTTAGGATTTGCTTGATTTTGAACTTAAATTTGAGCATTTGGAGACTTGTTGATTGTTGCCCAACCTGATGAAAAACATAGTTGGTAATGATTTCTTGCTCTCTATTATGTTTGGATAAAACCCCCATTCTTGGGGGTGTGATTATGTAGTTGAATGTTTCAATTAGCTTATGGCTGTTAATATTTACTGATTTTATTGTTGATTTGAAGTGGGTTCAATTAATAGTTTGAGTTTTAATTGATGAATTGTAATTGCAAATGCAATTCTAGTTTAACATTCTAAGCTTGTTTGAGAAACAAGTATTAGAGTTAAAACTATTAGTTGATGATTGTACTGATTGGGTTATTGTAGACTTAGCTTGAGAAAGTGGGTCTAAATGCAATCCTACTAATCTAGCTTGAAAAAGTAGATTGATTGAGGTATTGGGCTGTTTATATGTGTTGTGCGCTTGATTCGTGATAGTTGATTAAGAAATGGCTAGTGCACCTAAAGCCTAGCCTACCCGCTAAGATTCAACGACTTTTACTAAATAATAATCACCCATTTTGTGAAATTGACATTCAATTGATCACACTCCCAAGAAATCTCCTCTACTTGTTTACTCTCGGTTGTTTGCAGTTGTTAACTGTTCACTCAAATTCCCCCATTTGACATTGATTGTCAACACCTAGTCACTTACTTAATTGTTTCGAAACTGTCTACATCTACAAACGATTAGAACACCATTTTACGTGGTAATCAAATTCTTTACCGCATCACTCCCTGTGGGATCGACCCCAACTCTTAGTTGGGTTTATACTTGTTAGCGACCACCTACACTTAGAATCGAATAAAGTGTAGTTGAGCGTTATCAAGGCTGACTTGTCTTGGTGGGATTAGACAAGTGTCATCATGCCCATTTTTGGGGTCGTGACACTATCCCCTATGAAACGATGTCTCTGAAAATGATTTTAAAAATAAGTATTTAATGCTCAGGGTATTACATGGAAAAAGTTATTTTCTTTTATTGATATGTCAAAAGTAACAAGTAAAAATAAAAATCTATTTTAGGAAGAAGTGACAAATAAAAGTGAACGGAGGGTGTATTAAATAATTACATAAATAAATATAGTACATGTAAGAGTTATAATAGAATCAATATTCAATGTATTGGTTGTGTGATTAAATAACCAGCAAAAGTCTATTGAAAGTGAAAACAAAATAAAATTAAGCCAAAAAGCAACACACGAAAAAGGGGGAACAGGGAATCCCAATCAAGAAAAGTGGTCATATTAAGTTTTGTATTATATATAGATCTATATCTATATATTTACCTTAAAAGCATGAGCTTCTAACTTGAATGTTAAATTACTATAATATTCCTAACTTAGGTTGTGAATTTTTTGATTAGTTGTGACTTTTTTGATATGTTGTGACTATTTTCAAAGGGTTGTGATTTTTCGATGAGTTGTGACTTTTCCGATAAGTTGTGACTATTTTCAAAGGGTTGTGATTTTTCGATGAGTTGTGACTTTTTCAAAGAGTTGTGACTTTTTAATAAGGTGTGACTTTTCCAAAAGGTTGTGACTTCTCAGAAAGGTCATGACTTTTCAGATAAGACACAAAAAATATTTGTTCATACTAACCTTTGTTGACTATAAATAGAGGGGCTTCCTCTCATTTTTCAACCACAATTTTTTTTACTCTTCTACTCTTCTTCTTGCATTTTTAAAAATTTCGTGTGATTTATTATCGTTGAGTGAGTTCGAAGTTTAGTGGAATATGAGGTACAACTATTCTGATGAAGTAAATCGGTCTATCTTAAGAGGGAATATTTCTTAACCTGGAGTACTTGAGAAAAATAATTCTAATGATATAATAATTATTTTTTTGCTTAATATATACATTAGTATGTAATGTTCCAATATATGAAGTTGACATGATGTAGTCTAAATTCATTTGCTTTTTTAACAATTTCTCTTGTGATGTAGATAAATGCTTCTGAATATCTTTTTTCTAAATTATTAAACTTCTCAACAGTTAGAGAATCATCTCGATTTATTTTTTTGATGCTCAAGACAAAAGAATAACTTTATTTATCAATGCTACTTATGTGATTTAGATTGTCATGAAGTTTTCTTCAAAATAGTTATTACTATATAAACATTGCCCTTTTGTTTTACTGATTTATTATTTCTTAATATTTCAGTATTTTATAAAAAGAAAAGATCATATGTCTTGTAATAATGCCATGTGAAGTTTGTATTAGTTTAATTTTTATTATTTATTTAATAGCTAATTTTTATGAGATAAATATTTTTGTTAATGCAAATATATATATATATATATGTCGATTAACCGACTTCTCTTTTATATTCACTATGAAAGGTCTAGACTTTATCAAAATATAAATAAATTTATATATGGTTTCTTGATTTGGTTCCTAAACTTCTGCCTAACAAACTAAAAAACAAACTTATATATAGAAAAAAATATATTTCGAATCTTTGTACAGTATCGTTGGGTCCCATCTGTTCCCTTAACAGTGTAACTACTGTTGATCAATAGTGTATCTACTGTTGATGATAACTTTTTCTGTAGAGACGACTCTATTGTTTGTCCTTTTCCTTTAGTTTTCGGAGGAAATCTTCCACTTTTCTTAGAGTATCTTCTGATGTAGTTTTTTCTGACTCACTAGGTTGAGCTTCTTGAATATCATCTGTGACGTCATCATTTGTCTCACTTCTCATAGAAGTGTCTGATTTTTCATATTGATTGATATTGAGAAGCAGACTCCTCTTAACTTCTTCCAAATAGCTGTTGATCATTTCTTCTTTATCTCCATCTTGGATAGAAATTTTTCTGGCAATATGTCTGACCGAGCTATCAGCAATTATTCCCTTTTGAGGAGTAATACAATATTCTTGGATCTTTGTTGCAATAAGATCCAACAGTTCTTGTCCATATAATATTTTTGTTTTGGGATCCTTTTTCATCAATTTGTCCCAAAAATTATTATAAAAAGTTCTGTATAAACAAGGAATCTGTTCATCGGTGAATCCCACTTCTGGGGTCCATTTATGAATCCAAGGGATAGAGAATTCAATGAAAAAATAAATTTGGTCTATTTTTTCTATATAACAGATATGATCTGTATGGTATAACTCATTTAGGTCCGGTGAGACTTTAACCCATTCTTTATATAATTTAAGAAATGGATCAGGCAATATTTTTGTAGTTGGGCCGTGGTATGACCACCAATTCAAAAACCAATTAGGAATTGGTCCTGCAAATATCTTTGCACATATTTTTATAAACCACGTGTGTTTATGTCTATCATTATTGTAATAGAGGACTTTATCAAAAGCCTGAATATAGTCCCAGTAGGTGAAACTCATAGCGATTTTGTTTAGGCTGATCTGCCTTTCTTTCATAGTGGATATACCCCAGTCTTCAACAGATATAATCTGTTTAATTATCATTTTTGAGAAGTTATAAACATTTTCACTGGTATTGTAGCCTGAAAAGTGTTGAAATTCAACACTACCAGTGCTTATCAATATAGTCTCATAATACGGTTTTGTATGACTCACCCGGGAAATATAATCCGTTGATTAGGTATTACTGGAATATCTTCCATGATTCTTCTTTTCTCTGAATTTCAGAGTTTTCCAAAAGAAATATCATTTTCTTTTTTGATAACTTTTCATAAGACTTGATATCATAATTGTCTTCTTTAGCTATTGATGCAAAAGTATAACTTTGCTTTTGAGACAAATATGCCTGTAGCTGTGCGTATAACAGACTGTTTTCTGGAATATCTTCCAGATGTACTGAAGATGAAGCCTCACTTTGAGAGACCTTTGAGTTTATCAAACTTCTTCTTCCCATTTGTATAACTGGGGAGTTAGAAGAGGATCCGTAGGACGAACCTGGGATTGATCTTCCCCTTGTATTATTATTCCTACCTCTGCCCTTGGTAGTCCAAGGAGGGTCCATCCTGCAAACATAACACTTTGCTTTATTCAGATATGTCATAATAGTCACTGTAATACTTATCATTATCGATATCAACAATTTCTTCATAATCATGTATAGAGAAATCTCCTCTTTTAATATCGTTGATGATTTCACATATTATCAATTCCTGCAGGTCTTTATTAAGAGCAATTATCTTTAGAATAGTAACTAAAATTTTTTCATCAATAAAAGTTGTATAAAAACTCATTAAGAATTTAAATATTCTCGAGACAGAAAATCTGGAAGAGATTTATCACTTTCCTTTTTATATTGAATCTCGAAATCAAAAGGAGCTAACTGGGCCTGCCACCTAGCAAATATCAATTTTGAAGCATCATGTTTAAAATCTTTGTTAAACATGTATTTAACAGATTGAGCATCCATTTTTATCAAAAACTTTTGATTATATAAATCATTTTGAAATTTTAAAACACATTTTACTATTGTTAGCATTTCATGAGCCACAGTAGCATATTTTTTCTGGGCTTCAGTCCATTTTCCTGAGTGAAATCTAATCAAATATTCACTTTTTTCATTAATATTTTTTTTAATATTCCTCCGTAACCAATATTAGAAGCATCAGTTTCAATAATTTTTTGCCATACAAGATTAGCAAGAGTTAAACAAGGAAGATATTTAACACGTTCCTTAATATTTTTAACAAGACTAGTGTGACTTTCAGTCCAAGGTTGTTTATAATTCTTGTTTAGTCTGTCATATAAAGGGGCTAAATCACGAGAAATTTTTTTATAAAATGGGAATACATAGTTTAAGCTTCCCAGAAATCTTTGTAACTGAGTTTTTTCAGTAATAACATCCGGAAATTTAGATGCAAAATCAATAGATCGTTGAATCGGAGTAATCTTACCCTGACAAATATTATGTCCTAAAAATCTAACTCATTTTCGGTTTAGAAATAACTAAACCATTTTGTATAACAATTTTCTTAAAGATATCAAGATGCTTGATGTGTGTTTCAAACGTTTTAGAGAACACTAAAATATCATCAATGTAAACAATTATAAGATCCAAATAAGGATTAAAAATATCATTCATTATTTTCTGAAATTCCGAATGGGCATTTTTTAATCCAAAAGGCATAACATTCCATTCATATTGTCCAAAGGGAATATTAAAAGCAGTTCTATAAGTATGCTCTTTAAATATCTGAATTTGCCAATAACCAGATTTTAAATCAAATTTTAAAAATATATTAGCATCATATAATCTTGAAAACAAATCTCTTTTATTGGGGATAGGATATCTTATCCATTTTAAGAATTTATTTAAAGGTTTATAATTTATAACTAATCTAGGAACACCACGTTCTTTTTCAGCAGCATTATTAACATAAAATGTAGTACAAGACCAAGGTGATTTTGAAGGTTTTATCAAACCCTTTTGTAACAAATTATCAAATATTTTTTGCAGAATTCTACCAATTCGGTGTTCATCTGACAAGGACAAGATTTAGTAGGATTATCATTCTCAGAAAATTCATCTTCATATGGAAGAGTAACAATATGCTTTTTTTTGATTCCAAAAAAGCACTAGGATGATCAGCACAAATATCAATAGCAATTTGTTCAGAAATTAATTTCATTTTTTTCTGTACTTTGGTGGATTTCAAAGTATCAAATATATTTATACTAAACAATTCTAGTTGCAAAGAATCAATATGCCTTTGTTTCATATTAATCAAAGCATTAATATCACGAGAAACAGGGTTAGTGATAAAAATATAATTTAAATTTCTATTTTCATAGATAGCAGAAAATCCTTTAGCAGTTATGCTAGTAAATGGATAAATAGCATTTATAAAGGGGTTTCCAAGTATAATTGGAGGGCATAACTGATTTTTAACCAAGAAAAAGAAATGTGGAATGCAACTTTATTTTGGCAAATACGTGTATTAGGTAATTTATACTTTATATCTAAAGCATGTCCAGAAGAAGATTTAACCAAATGAGTTGTCTTTTCAAAATATTTAGTAGGTACTAGACCTTCTTGAATACAGCTAACATCGGCTCCACTATCAATCATAGCAATATCAGTTATTGAAAAACTATTATCAATCAAGATGGTGCATTTAATATACCATTTGTGAGCAGTAACAATTTGCATCATTCCTAAAAACATACCTTGTCTAGGATCATGATTAAAGGGTTTGCAAGAGTATCTTCTTCAACAATATTTTTCCCTTTGTTATTAACAATCTCTATCTGAGTAAGTCTATGATCACAAATCATTTGATTTTGTTTAAGAGATTTAATCTCATTTTTTAAATTTTCAATTTCATCTTTCAAATCATCAAAGGAACAATCTCTTGTATGAGTAGTCTGTTTATTAAGTCTGTTATTAATTTCAGAAAATGAATAAGGTGCAACATATTCAAATTCAAAATCATTCTTTTATTTTTCCGAATTTTTTGAAGAACTAGCATTATTATTTGCAGCTAAATGAATAATTTTTTCTAGAAGATCATTATCAGTGACTTCTTTCAAAAGTTCTATCACATTATCATATGTAATAGTATTTACATTTAAATCTTGAAATTGAGATTGTAATTTATAAAATTCATCATTTTCACAAGAACATATATCACCATGACAGGAATTGCAAATATTCATTTTATCATGCTGATTACTATCAGATATATCAAGCAAATCAACTTCTTCTTCAGAACCTGAATCAGAATCGTAATCAGACTCAG
>JAJONR010002091.1:0-94582 GCA_029582245.1 Solanum etuberosum
ATATATATATATATATATATATATATATATATATATATATATATATATAAACCAAGACCTTCATTCACAAACAAAAGAATCCATAAAGTGGCCCAAAAGAGGTGGGTATGGAAATACCTCACCCCGCCAAATTAAACTAGCAATTGTCCTCAAATGCGCAAAAATAGTAAAATAGTCTAAATATAACAGAAAGGGAGTCAAAAGGGATCATTCTGCAAGGCTAAGCCTGGGTGAACTCTGCATGTCGGTGACTCCACCTGTCTGGGCATCAGTGCCCGATGCAACATCCTCATTCACTCCGCTGGAGCCCACCATCGAGGTATCTCTCAAAGAAGCCTACACAGTTGTCTCAACCATGGCTCCCTCAAGATCCGCTAAATCATCATAGACTGCTTCATCTGTAACACCCAGCTCCTCCTCATCGGTCTCAGCCTCAGACTCAGCATCAATATCATCCATAGCAACATATCCGGCCGGAGGAATCTCAGTACCGGCCAGGAAATCTGAACTCGGCACCTCAGGGACCGTCACAGTGCCAAAGAACATCGACAGATTAGTGGATTTCAGCTTATCCATGTCTTTCCGCAGCCCAACAATATTGGTCTTTAAGGTCGTCACATCCTCAGAAGCAGTCTGGCCCTGCTCACAAGCCTCTACCCTCATTGTAAGGGCATCGCGCGCAAATCTGTGGGACTCTATCGACTCCCTGTGCTCTCTTAGCTCAGCCATAATCGGGGCCAAAGCAGCAATTTCCCGCTAGATCAACCCAGGCACAGCGGCCTCTACCCGGGAGGCACGCACATCAGCAGACTAAGCCAGATGGCCCATCTTGTATAGCATGGTCTGGGTGATAGGGGGTCGGGAGAAACCAGCAGCAGTAGTAGGAGGGGGTACAGCAGTAGAACCAGAAGGAGCAGAAGTAGAGGGGCCAGAGGTACCTGTAGGCTCACTAGCCTGAGGGGGAAGTATTGCCTATGTCGGCAACAGATCAAAATCAACTAACGGGGACGTATCCGCCGGTGCAGCTCTCCTCCAGTCAGCCTCATCCCTCATATGCTTGGTCTCAATCCGTCAGATGCCAGTAGAAGAAGTGGGAGTCACTTCCACATCCATCTTCTCAATCATCGAAACACGGGCCCACCTACACAACTCAGTAATTAACACAGGAAAAGGCAGAGAAGTGTTACTCTGCTTGGCCCTCAAGGCCATCTCCTGCTCCACGATCAGACCTAGATTCAATTTCTCTCGATCCATGATGCAGCCCAAACACGCAGCCTTCGTATGTCGAAGGATCGACTCATTATGTGAAGGCATCAAGGTGCTTCTAATGAACCCAAACCAGTATCTAGCAGCCACGTTCAAATCCTTCTTCTCAATAGAGGCACCAGCCTCAATCCACCTCGGTGTCACATCAAAAATCGGGGGTACTAACTAACCCTTCAAATCATCGAGGGTCTTCTTCTGGATTTTGTCAATGTAATAGTGCATAAAGTTCATCGTACACCCGAGCGCCTCATTGATATTTTGTGCTGCTACACTTGACCTTTCGGCCCCGCACTACCACATGGTCAACCGGCTTGAAGGCGCTGGCCTTCTTCTTCTCCTTTGGCACCAGCTTCCCGTATGTTGAGTAAAACTCCCAGACCCAAGTAGGAATATAAGGGTCTGGGCTTTGTGAATATCTCAAACTTATGAAACTTTAAGGTGCTCCACACTGCTGGGTACCGGTCTACCACACCGTCAGTAGACAAACGCTTCTCCTCAAGAATGGTCCTCAAACCCTCAACCTTTAATTTGTTCAGCGACCGAGGTAGAGGAACCTTAGCTGGTGGGGGAGCCTGCACTACTACCTGAGCTGGAGGGGGAGGAGGCATAGAAGGCACCGACATTCGAGTTGGATCATTCATCGCCTTTGAGCGTAGCTCTGCTCTCCTAGCCTGTAGGAGTTGGTCATCTTCCAGCTCAGATGCAGAGGCCGGAGAGTTATCACCTGAGTGGTCCTCACTACCAGAGGTGGTGAGTTGAGTGGCATAGATGCCCTCGTTGTCGGAGCTCCCCTCCACTAGTGTGGGTTGTACGGGACCATTCCCTTTACCTTTCCCTCTGTTGGAGGAAGTTTAGCTGGTGCTTTTCGGGAGGGTGCAGCCCCATCATTGATCACAATGCCTCTTGCCCAATTCCGGGGTGGTTGATATTTTTCCCTTGGACTTTAGGTCTAGCCATATCTGCAAAACAAAGTTGAAAACATTAGACTTATTTCAGAAAAAAAATCAAAGTGTAACAGTTGCAGGAAGACTTACCGAACCATTTGTTGAGTCGCCGAACCCATTCGACGAGCCAAGTCGGGTTCGCCGAACCCATGCGGCGAGCCAAGTCGGGCTCGCCGAATGTTACAGAACAAAATTAGCCAAAAATTAGAACAAGTCAGCGATGTCCAGGGACTTTCGGCGAATTGCCGACACCATTTGGTGAACTAAAAGTAGTTCGCCGAAAGTTCAAGAAAAATTTTAGAAAATTGGGGAGCAGAAGGGCGGCGAGGTCAGGCATATCGCAAAATGTTACAGAAGACAAAACACAAAAATGAAAAATGAAAAGGCGATCAAGGAGTCTTTAGGCGAACCGCCGAACTACTCAGCGAGCTTGGCCCAGCTCACCGAATAGTCCAACCTGCCTGATTTTTACCCCGACCTTCAATTTCTCACCCGCACCCCATGAAAACAAAATTAAACCATTATTCCATACAATTGTGCCCAGACCCATACTACCCATGACCTCGGAGTACTCGGACTTTCCCTGATTTGGTAAAAATTGGCCAATTGACGTCTTTTGCCCTTAAGAATGACATCAAATGCTCTATCATTGGGCAAAATTCGACAATTGCCACAATTTGAGGTTACTCAGACTTCACCCACACTAGACCCAGCAACAAAGTCAACACAACCCAACATTTTGATCATTTAAAACACGAAATGTCACAATTTTAGGTAAATAATACAAAATGAAACATAATCTGGTCAAGCACTACCACAGACATTTACTCAATCAATCATACGCAACAAAAACAACTAAGTAATGATCACATATTTGATATTACTAAAATGTAAATTTTGGGGTTCGGATAACCAACCTCAGAATCAGATGTTTGAAAAGCTAGGCTAGCAAAGTACCAAAGTTTTCCTTCCCGAGCGATCGATCCAACACGAAGAAAGAAGTATGAAAACTAAAATCTAATGTGTGGTTGTGGAAGTGTAGAAGTTGAAAAGTATGAAATAAGGGAGGGTTTTGAATTTAAAAATGGTTCAGCCCCTTTGTGACACTTCAGTTCGCGCGTTGATCGGCTAGGTCACTTACGTCGCCGACCTATTCGGTGATTCACCGAGTGGTACTTTAGCCCGTCGAGTTTTACAGATCCTCTAGCTAGCTAGATGGTTCAAACAGTGATCCATATCGGGCTCGCCAAACTATTCGGTGAGTCGCCGACTGGTCTTGAACTCGCCTAACTGCTCATTTTCCCAAAATTTCAACTTTTCAACCTGCACATTCAACACCCGTTATTCAAACAACAATATTAAAAGCATAAGAACTTGGGTTGCCTCCCAAGAAGCGCCTTATTTAATATCGTGGCACGACGAGGATACTCATTCAAGATTCATTCTTGGGATTCAACCTGAGTCAGATCAACTCTTGTGTGATGTTCTCAAAGGCAAACAGACTACACATGTCCATAAAGTTCCGGATGTGCTCATGGGGATCCTCATCCTCCAAACACCAAACAAACCTTTCATTTGCAACATCGTGCTAGTCACACGAAAACCCACATTTTCCTCAACCGGAGGTATCCAAATAGCTCCCTCATTACCCAACTGAGCTTCATATACATCGGGTAAGTTACTGACGTCATCATGGTGTCCAAATTAGCTGAAATTTCTCCCATTAGCACTCATTTTGCCACCTAGTCGAGAGCAGCAAACAACAAGCAAAAGTAAAATGGTTCGACTACAACACAATAAGATCACGACCAAACTTCAATAAGAGAATTCTAAACACCACTCCCTGGTAGCGGTGCCATTTTTAATAAATGCTCAACTACACTTCATCCAATACTAAGTATAGGCGATCACAATCTTGTATAAATCCAAAAAAGGGTTAGGGTGGATCCCACATGGAGTGATACAGTAGAGAATTCAAATACGAAGTTATAAACGTGTTCTAATCGATTGTAGGAATAGAAATTATCGAAACCATTGAAGTAATTCAAAGGGGTTGACAATGAATGTCAGATGGGGGGTAAGGTTTATCAATTAACAGCTACTAAAAACAGGGGAGTAATTAAGTAGATAAATGATACTTGGGGATGTGATCGATTAATTGCCAATTTCGCTATACGAATGATTATTAATTACAAAAAGTCATTGAATCTTAGTGGGTAGGCTAGGCTTTAGATTTAATAGTCATATCTCGATCAACTACCACGAAACAAGTGAGTTCTCTCGAACCTCAACAAGCATCATACTATGAACAGCCCAAAACCTCAATTTATCTACTCTCTCGAGCTAGATAGGTAGGATCGAATTAAGATTCACTCTCTCAAGTTGCACCCATAACAACCCCATCACTACAATCATCAATTGATAATCGTAATTCTAAAACCTCTCTCTCGAGCAAGCATAGAATACTAAACTAGAACTGCATTTGAATCTACAATTCATAAGTTAAAACTTAATTACCAATCGAACCCACTTCAAAACAGAAATTAAATTAGTAATTAACAACACCCATAAACAAATTTACGCAAATAATCACATAATCACACCCCCAAGAATGGGGATTTTAGCCACACATCATAAAAAGTAAGAAATCAATACCAATTGTGTTCTCCATAAGCTGGGTATTAATCTCTGAACCTTTAAAATGCTTCAATTTAGCTTCAAATCCAAAACCAAACTCAAAACCTACTAGAAAACTCCTAAAACTAAGAAAACTAATGTCCCAGACGAAAGCTCCAAGTCTCACAATGGTAGGATTACTCAGGATATGACAAGATCCTCTTTTCTCCTTTTGAAAAACAATTTATACATTTTCATATTGTGGCCTCTGAGGTCACTCCTTTCCATCGCCGGTTTGCCTTAACACTTCATCCTTCATACCCTGTAACTTTAGGCAATCAAATTTGTTATCGCCGATCCATTCGGCGGTTCGCCGAATATCCAAATCCATCGCCGAATTGGCTTCTCCCTAGGGTTGGTAATTTGTAACTTTCGGCGAGCTGAAGTGCCACTCAGTGAATCACCGAGTGGGTTTGGCGGTTCTCAATTTTCACTATCTTCAGCCTTTTTCATCTTTTTGCTCCTTTTTTCCCGGTAATGTCTTTGCCTTGCTCTTTTGCCTCTAGATCTACAAATTAGCATTAAAACACCAGTTTCGAGCACAAAATAGGCATCGAGGACACTAATACTATGAATAACAAACCCAAAATGAGTTGAAATCCTAGACTCATCAATAAACATCTACATAAACATAAAAGTTAGACAACATAGGTCATAAGCATAATCAATGCATAAAATAGATCATCATAACATATAAGGAATACTTCTTAAAGTAACCTCAAGGCATACTTAGCCAATACATGGGTAACCCTCCACTAGTCTTACTCATCATAGAAGGCAACCTTAGGCCCTCATCCAAGCTCATCACATATCATTCTTACCTTTAGCTTATCTTTTATAGACATGGGGAATCACCTCTTGCCTTCCTATAAAGGCTCATGGGTAGTCGCCTCTTGCCTTACATAAAGGAGCATGGGTACTCTCCTCCATGTCCATCTTATGGTTTATGGATACTCGCCTCCATGCCCAACATCATATGACATGGGTACTCACCTCCATATCATTTTGTAAGGAATCATGGGTACTCGCCTCCATGTTCTTTCATCATTTTATGAACGTGGGGAGTCGCCTCTTGTTCAATTCTAAGGAATATGGGAGATCGCCTCATATCCGTCTCATTTAGAGGTCAAGAGTAATCACCTCTAGCTTCATCAATTTCTTAGTCTTTTAGTCTAGATTAATTTTAGGTGAGCAATCCTTTCAACCGGGAATCATTCAATGTGAGAAAGCCTTTCACATTCATACATAAGAAATTCATGTGGGAACTATCCCTTCCACAACAATTACATCAATAATCATCAATTCATAACATAAACTTTACTCTCAAAGTACTACATCTCATAATCATCATATACGCTTCACTCTCAAAGCAATTCATATCATAATTCATCAGATATGCTTCAATCTCTAGCATTTCTAATCATAATTCATCATATATGCTTCAATCTCAAGCAATTTTGATCATAACTTCATCATATATGCTTCAATCTCAAAGCAATTCTAATGTATCTCATCAATCCTATAAGGATAAATCTAAACCCATAAATTCTCCTTTCATGGCATCAAACCCATTTACATCAATTCCAACTTAGAAACATAGATTAAGCATGGGTACATGTAAATTCATCCTAAAAACATATATTCCTATCAATTCATGCATAAACAATCCTAACCCAATTATTTGGATCAACATTCATCAATACCCACAACATTAGAAGAAAATCCTAATCCAAATTGGGGAATTTCTACTTTTCAATTGGGGAATCTTAGGGGCTCCATGGATGGAAGGATCCCATGGATCAAAAGCCATCATACCTTACTATCAAAGCCCACAATTGCTTTATGGATGGAGACTTGACCTTGATCCTAGCTTGAACTCTGTCTTTTTCTTCTTCAAATTCTAGAGAGAGAACTATTTTAGAGAGGAGATTTTGATCTTTTTTTATGTTCTTGAGAGAATGGTTCTTAAATTGGGGAAATTTGAGAAGAAATGCTTATATCGGTCTCTATATGAAGGGTAAAATGACATGGTATCGAATTGAAAATAATTTGAAAAGACTTTTAGGACCCTAACTTAAAACTGAAGACAACTCTCACCAAAGGCCACTCAGTGACTTGCCAAGTGGGCCTTTAGCTCGCCAAAAATTACAGTAAGCCGACTCGAGGACTAAGACAATTAGGCGATGGGGAGGGCACTTTGGCGACATGCTGAATGGAACGGCGAGCTCGACTTGGCTCGCCTAAGTTCCAGGATATTTGACGCTGAAATTAGGCCAAAAAGGCGAGGGGGTTTCCACTTGGTGGATCACCAAGTGGTTCGGCGTTCAAACCCTTCTTCGCCGAATCAAATAACTCAAATTTGGGGTGTTACAGGTATACTTTATTTTACTTTTATAATGATTGGTTAAAACCTCAAATCTAAAGGTGTGATTATAGGATTGAGTGTTGATGTAATTTAGTGGGTATTGTGCTTTGCTCTATTTTTTGGCTGTTAATCCATGTATTTAGTTTATTTGACGTGAGGTTAATTTAGGGGTTAAGGTGACCAACTTAATCGTAGTCTAGATTTGTAATGACCCAGGGGTACACCCTAGATGTAGCATGGCGTACAAGACCCTGAGAGGCCCATACAAGCCACTTAGCATATATAACATAAAGTAATAAGAAATGATGTGGAAATTTTACAACTTTTTCCATACAATCGAAGTCTTTTTTAAAACAAGCGGAAGTCTATAACACTTTGTCTCAAACCATCGAATACATGATAATCTTTGGGACGCAGCCCATACAAAAGTCTAAACATAAAAAGAAAGACAAAAAGGAAATGGTGGCTATATCCTCGAATGCTATGAGGACTCACCAATCTTCAACTCCTTGCTCTACTAGGAACCTAGCCACGGGGATAAAACTCAATATCACCGGACCCTACATTTGATAAGAATGTAGGTAAGAGTATGTGTTAGTACAAAATGTACTAAATATGATAACTCGCATAACACCATAAAAGCATAATAACATATTAGCAAGTATAATCTCCAACATAGACATAATATAAGCATTAGTCAACATAAGGCATAATCCATAAACATAGGAGATACATCATATTCATAACATAGTCAATACTTAGACTTTCATAACATAAGAGAACTACTTCTTAAGTAACCTCAAAGCATACTTGTGCAATGTATGGATAAGACCCCATAATCTCATCCATACTAAGTATTACTTTTAGGCCATCATAATCACACTTACCATCTTTGGATCTCATCCTTAGCTTAATTCTCATAGACAAGGGAACATTAACCTTTAGTCAAACATATAAAGGAAGGCAAGTATAGCAACAATCCAAGCTAAGCATACATCATATAAGAGAAACACTTCATAAATAGTTTCAAGTCATACTTGTGCAACGCATGGTTAAGACCCCATAATCTCATCCATACTAAGTACCACTTTAGGCCATCATACATAAATGATTACTATTTATCATCTCAAGGCTACCAAGGAATAGCACCATATTAGGCTAGATGAAGCTACCATGGAAATCATACTATCATGCAAGTCCATGCTATTCAAGGAAGGGTACAATTGCTCCACCCTAGCTACCATGGATATTGTTTGGCCTAACCACATCATGCTACCATGCAAGCATTCTATGATGCTAGTTCAAGCTATATTGGAAGGGTATATTGCTCAATCCAAGGATACCATGAGAACTCCTAACTCAAGCTATCAAGCATGGTCTTGTCTTACCAAGTCAAGCTATTCATCAAGGGATCCTATGTCACAACTTCAAGCTATCCTAGTCTAACATGTTTGATTCATTTTAGATGAGAAAGCCTTTCAACCTAGAATCATTCTATGTGAGAAAACCTTTCACATTATTCATTCATGCATTCATGGTATAGGTTATGTTGGTAAAGGCCTTCCACAACTATTCTATTACAATGCAACATTCATGGTATTAGCTTTACTCTCAAAGCCTCTGCAATCATAATTCATCATGATAGCCTTACTCTAAAAGCCCTAATAATCATAAGTAATCATTCATGCTTCACTCTCAAAGCATTACATCTCATAAACATCATACATGCCTAGCTCTTAAGACAAGTCTAATCATTATTTCCCATACATGTTTTGCTCTTAAGCAATTCTAGTCATAATTCATCATATAGCCCCAATCTCAATCAATAATAATCATAGATCATCATGTATACCTTAACCTCATTCAATTCATGTCTATATGCCCTAATCTCAAGCAACTTACTATACACATCATCAATCCTAGAAGATCATCTCTAAATCCTCAATTTCCCCTTTCATGGCATCAAACCCACTTACTTCAATTTCATCAATTAAACTAGGGTTACACATGGAAAATATATAATTTCATCATAATAATATGATTCACTACTAATTCAATCATAAACAACCAATATCCACTCAATTGGATCATAATACAACATAACCCACAACATTGAAGAAACTCTAACTTGAATTGGGGAAATTCTTTATCAAATTGGGGAATTCTAGGGGACTCCGTGGATGGAAGAATCCATGGATGAATAAGCTATCGTACCTTGGATACTAATCCCTCAAATGTTGAAACAATGGATACTTCACTTGACCTAGCTTGACCCGCTTCTTCTTGTTCTTCACTTTCTAGAGAGAGAAATATTTGAGAGGAGAGCTTTTGGGAATTTAATTTGGGTCATGGGAAATAATGACTTGAATGGTGAGTTTAAAGGTTTAAAATCACTTATATAAGTGTACTAATACCATACAAAACGACCTCACCTTATTCCCTCTTAAATTTGAATTTTCCCAAAATGCCCTAACTTGGCAGCCTACTCCCAGGCCTCACGAGAGGGACCACGAGCCATGGTCCTCACCACTGGCCGTGGTCCTCATCTTGTTCATGGACCAGTAGCTAGGCCATGAGGCCTTGGCCTCCACAAGACTAAGGCATCTTCACGAGCCTTCCCACGAGCCGTGGTCTTCACCACTGGCCGTGAAGTGGCTCGTGAAGGTGAGCCACTTTGAGGCAGCTTCAAGGGAGCTACTGCCTTGGCCTTCACGGACTACACCACGAGCCGTGATCCTCACCACTGGCCATGGTGGTGGTCGTGGAGATGAGACAGTGCATTCCAAGCTTGGTGCAGCCTTGCCCCTTGGCTTGGGCCTTGCCCCTTGGCCCTGGCTCTTGCCCCTTGCCTTGGCTCTTGTTGCCTTCACACTTGGACCTCGTTGGCCTAATAAACTACGGGGTGTTACAATATCTCCACCTTGAGAACATTCGTCCTCGAATGACGATTCTAAACACATCTTAAAGGAAACGACTCTAGACTAGCAGCCCATCATGCATGCAATACATCTAAATGCACACAACCAAGGAGGAAAACTTCAACTCCAAGATAATCGTACTCAATGCAACACAAGGAAGTAGGAACTATATCTAACAACCCATTATGCATGAAATCTCATAACTAATCATGTCCAAGGAGGAACTACCATCTCCGAGCTAAAACATGCTCAACATACACTCATGGAGCCTATATGCAATCTATACTCAAGCATACATCCAAGGAGGAACTCTCAACTCCGAGCTAAGACATGTTCATCTATTCAGCTCATGAAGTCTATAGGCAATTCATACTCAATGCACTACAACATGAGGAAAACAATCATGTGAACTCATTTTCTAAATCACAAGCTTTCATGAACATGCATCACATAAAGAAATCATGGAAATATCTAAACACAAATGACTTCATATAAAGAGCAAATCACAAGGAACTATCCCTTGTAGGAAAAACTTTCAACTACTCCCAACCTTGTAAGGGAACTAGGGGTGTCGGATCTTCGAACACACAATGACCTTGCTATCTAGGCACACCATCTCCCCCTTGGGAGGAAGCCTCAACAGACTTTCTAAGCACCGTCTCTTCCAATTCTACTAAGGATGGATCCATACATTGCTTGACCTTCACAGTTAACACATAAGATGATCCAGAACCATCTTAGACCATAACACTACCCTTGGTAGAGTCTACTAACCGAACACATCTAGGTATTATCTAAACACCCTACTCATAATGACCATACTTAAGATCAATCTTAAAGATAACTAACTCTTTGAAGTTGGTCAACACTTACACTCTTCTCCCTCACCTTAACTAGGTGGCATATGCAATTCTCAAAGTCATTCTCAATACAAGACATTTTGACTATACGGGTTCTACAATCACAAAGGAGCATAATAGGAGTGCAACCAAAACATCACAAAGGTAACATCAACAATCTAGCAAGTCACAAACATCAATTAAGAAGCTATCAACATACCTGAATCCACATTTGGAGCACACTCTTCTTCACCTCTAGCTTGAAGTGCATAAAACCGGTTTTACTTAGGAGCATCTTCTCTTCCTTTAGCCTTTGCCTTAGGACAATTCCTCCTCTTGTGACCACTTTCACCACAACTAAAACAACCCTCTTTGCTGCCTAAACATCTACCCTCATGTCTCTTTCCACACCTAGCACAAGTAGGCCATAGGGACTCATTACTAATTCTGGGTGGCTTAAGGTTAGACACCCTCTCTTCCTTATACTTAGAAGCATTAGAAGAACCTTGTCCGGAAAACCTTTTTCGATTCATAGAACGACCATGTCCATTGGACCCATCATGAAAGGACTTATCATTATCCATTCTAGACCTCTTTTTCTCCCTAGATTTCTCTTTTTTGAGCTTTAACTCCTCAATTTGTTGGGCATACACTATAAGACGTGAGATATACATATCACCAACAAGCATTGCCATACGGCATTCTTTTTCTACCAAGTCGGACACTCCCATCATAAACTTATTCATCTTAGCCCTCGAATCCGCCACTATAGTTGGAGCATACTTGAATATTTGGGTAAATTTCAAGGCATACTCCTTAACAATCATGCTACCTTGGCTAAGGTTAATGAACTCTTGCATTTTAGCCTTCCTCAACTCTAGGGGAAAGAACCTATCGAGAAACGCCAATTTGAACACTTTCCACTCTATTGGGCCCGCTCCTACCGGCCTCCCATCTTTCCATTGATCATACCACACTTAAGCAACACCTTTCAATTGGTAAGCGACTAACTCCACTTTCTCTACCGAAGTCACCCCCATAATAGAAAGTACTTTATATACCTCATCTATAAAATCCTTACGATCCTCTTCCACTTTAGAGCCATAAAACTCTGGAGGGTTCACCCTCATAAAATCCCTCACTCTTAAAGCGGACAAACCCACTATTGCGTTCACCGGAGCTACCACCTCCCTATTCACTTATGCCGTCATGGCTTGGGCCAATATTTTGAGCGCTGATCTAAACTCCGCATTTGTAACATTCTCATCTATAGGGTTAATCGGAACTTGTGGAGCTTGTGGAGGAACCTCTTGATCCACCACGTCTTCCTCATTCCTTCTAGCATTTGCCCTCGTATTAGCCATATCTTGTAGACCATCGAGTACGGATTAGGAGAAAGACCTTATAGAGTTAAACTCTATGGCACAACTTAGAGAAGTGAAGAAGTGAGATTTCCTAATCATCTAATAGCTTCCCATTCATAAATGTGGCGCACTTCACACTTATAAACAAGACTCTACTAGATGTGGCTTTGAGACATCCTAGAATTATTCTAAACCTTGTGCTCTGATTACCAAGTTTGTGACGACCAAGGGGTACACCCTAGATGTAACATGGCGTACAAGACCCCGAGAGGCCTCATACAAGCCACTTAGCATATCATAACATAAAGTAATAAGAAATGATGCGGAAATTTTAAAACTTTTTCCATACAATCGAAGTCCTTTTAAAAACAAGAAGAAGTCTATAACACTTTGTCTCAAACCATCTAACACATGTTAATCTTTGCGACGGAGCCCATACAAAAGTCTAAACATAAAAATAAAGATATAAAGGAAATGGTGGCTATATCCTCGAATGCTATGAGGACTCACTAATCTTCAACTCCTTACTCTACTAGGAACCGAGCCACGGGGATGAAACTCAATAACGCCAGACCTTACATTTGATAAGAATGTAGGCAAGAGAGTCTGTTAGTACAAAATATACTAAATATGATAGCTAGCATAACACCATAAGAGCATAATAACATATTAGCAAGCATAATCTCCAACATAGACATAATATAAGCATTAGTCAACATAAGGCATAATCCATAAACATAGGAGATACATCATATTCATAACATAATCAATAATTAGACTTTCATAACATAAGAGAACTACTTCTTAAGTAACCTGAAAGCATACTTGTGCAATGTATGGATAAGACCCCAAAATCTCATCCATACTAAGTATTACTTTTAGGCCATCATAATCATACTTACCATCTTTGGATCTCATCCTTAGCTTAATTCTCATATACAAGGGAACATTCACCTTTAGTCAAACATATCAAGGAAGGAAACTATAGCAACAATCCAAGCTAAGCATACATCATAAAAGAGAAACCCTTCATAAGTAGCTTCAAGTCATACTTGTGCAAAGCATGGATAAGACCCCATAATCCCATCCATACTAAGTACCACTTTAGGCCATCATACATAAATGATTACTATATATCATTTGTAGGCTACCAAGGAATAGCACCATATTAGGCTAGATCAAGCTACCATGGAAAACATACTATCATACAAGTTCATGCTATTCAAAGAAGGGTACAATTGCTCCACCCTAGCAACCCAGGAAATGGTTTGGCCGAACCAAGTCATGCTACCATGTAAGCATTCTATGATGCTAGTTCAAGCTACATTGGAAGGGTACTATTGCACATTCCAAGTCTACCATGAGAACTCCTAACTCAAGATATTAAGCACGGTCTTGTCTTACCAAGTCAAGCTATTCATTAAGGGATCCTATGTCACAACTTCAAGTTATCCTAGTCTAACATGTTTGATTCATTTTAGGTGAGCAAGTCTTTAAACCTAGAATCATTCTATGTGAGAAAACCTTTCACATTATTCATTCTTGAATTCATGGTATAGGTTATGTGGGTAAAGGCCTTCCACAACCATTCTATTACAATGCAACGTTCATGGTATTAGCTTTACTCTCAAAGCCTCTGCAATCATAATTCATCATGCAAGCCTTACTCTAAAAGCCCTAATAATCATAAGTCATCATTCATGCTTCACTCTCAAAGCATTACATCTCATAAACACCATACATGCCTAGATTTTAAGACAAGTCTAATCATAATTTCCCATACATGCTTTCCTCTTAAGCAATTCTAGTCATAACTCATCATATAGCCCCAATATCAATCAATACTAATCATAGATCATCATATATACCTTAACTTTATTCAATTCATGTCTATATGCCCTAATCTCAAGCAACCTACTACACATATCATCAATCCTAGAAGATCATCTCTAAATCCTCAATTTCCCCTTTCAAGGCATCAAACCCACTTACTTCAATTTCATCAATTAAACTAGGGTTAGACATGGAAAATATGTATTTTCATAATAATAACATGATTCACTACTAATTCAATCATAAACAACCAATATCCACTCAATTGGATCATCAGACAACATAACCCACAACATTGAAGAAACCCTAACTTGAATTGGGGAAATTATTCATCAAATTGGGAAATTCTAGGGGACTCCATGGATGGAAGAATCCATGGATGAATAAGCTATCATAACTTGGATAAAAAGCCCACAAAGCTTGAAACAATTGAGACTTGACTTGACCTAGCTTGACCCTCTTCTTCTTCTTCTTCACTTTTTAGAGAGAGAAATATTTGAGAGGAGAGCTTTTGGGGATTTAATTTGGGTCTTGGGAAATAATGACTTGAATGGTGAATTTAACGGGTTAAAATCACTTATATAGATGTTCTAAGACCATACAAAATGACCTCACCTTATTCCCAGTTAAATTGGAATTTTTCCAAAATCCCCTCACTTGGCAGCCTCACGAGAGGGACCACGAGCCGTGGTCCTCACCACTGGCTGTGGTCCTCATGTGTTCATGAACCAGTAGCTAGGCCATGAGGCCTTGGACTCCACACGACTAAGGCATCTTCACGAGCCTTCCCATGAGTCGTGGTCTTCACCACTGGCCGTGAAGGCTCATGAAGGTGAGTCACTTTGAGGCAGCTTCAAGGGAGCTACTGCCTTGACCTTCACGGACCACACCATGAGCCGTGGTGGTGGTCTTGGAGATGAGGCAGTGCATCCCAAGCTTGGGGCAGCCTCGGCCCTTAGCTTGGGCCTTGCCCCTTGGTTTTGGCTCTTGCCCCTTGCCTTGGCTCTTGTTGCCTTCACACTTAGACCTAGTTGACCTACTAAACACGGGGTGTTACAATATTTTTGATTGATTCTTGAAAGATATCAATGGAAGTTGTCAAATAACTTGATTCTTGCAATTTAGATTTGAGTCTTGTGATTTGGTCAAAAGAGAGATTGTGGTTCACCTCTAGTTTCCAAATCTGCTCAAAAGAGGGATTTTAGTAAGGTATTGGGTTGATTTAGAATTCACATAGATGAGTCTAAAAGGAGGTTCTATGATATGATGCTTTGAGATTGAAAGAAGATTTCTATCATTAAAGATTACGCAGCTTATCCATGGTTGTCTAGCATGTTTAAGCATGCATCTGTACCCCTATTTGATGTCACTACCAACCCCCACATTCTTTAGATCGATTCTTCATTATCTTAATCCATTTTTTTAGTTAACTTGTGATAATTGAGTCCAAAACGTCATTGTTAAATTTGGTGGAATCATCCACACATTTGATTTAATTGCTACAACAAATTAGTTGCATTTTAATTTCTCACTCCTTGTGGTATATGACCCTGACTCTTGGTTTGATATTTTTATTCACAATGACCTCTTACTTTTTTTAATTATTTTTAAGGGTAATTTGAGCATTATCAACCACGAAGATGTATTGTCATTTGAGGCAGCACTACTGGTGGAGTGGTATGAGGATAGATATTGTAGACTATGTGTCATGTTACATTTTTTGGTAGCAGGTGAAGATCGGTCATTTGAGGAATGATGGTGAGTTTTAGAGATAACCCATTCGAGAGTGTAACTGAGATCATATCACCATAGACTTTGTTGTTAGTTTTCCTTGGAATTCTAAAGGTGTTGACAGTATCTGGGTCATTGTTGATTGATTGACCAAGTCAGCACACTTACTTCTCGTTCATTCTTCATTCATCATCAAGAGGTTGGCTCGTATCTATATTCGGGAGGTGGTTCGTCTTCATGGTGTGACTATATCTATTATATTAGATTGGGTTTCTCACTTCACTTCCAACTTTTGGAGGAGTTAAGTACTCGTGTTAACCTTAGCACAACATTCCACCCACAAAATGGTGGCAAGTTGGAGCATACTATTCAAGTTCTTGAGGATATTGCGGGTCTGTGTTTTGGATTTTGGAAGTAAGTAGGACCAGTTCTTGTCTTTAGTGGAGTTAACGTACAACAACAACTGCCACTCTAGTATTTAGTTGGCCGCGTTCGAGAACTTGTATGATAGGCATTGTTGCTCTACATTGGGTTGGTTTGAGTCTTCATATCCTAGGTCGTGTGATACCAATTTGCTTCACAAGGCTTTTGATCATGTCTAAGTGATTCAGGATAGGATCAAGACAGCTCAGGCACCAAAGTTATGTCGATCTTAGGAGTTGGCCATTAAGGTTTGTAGTTGGTGAACAGGTATTCCTTCATGTGTCGCCCATGAAGGAAGTGATGAATTTCTTTTTTAATAATAGATGTTATAATGAACCTCCTGGTTATTTCTATATAAATGTTTTTTTCATCATTTAGATCAATTCTATAACTACCCGAAGTCATTTTTTACGTGCTCGGACTTAGCTTGGTCACCTAGTTTTTCATTTGGTTTTATGTAATTTTCTGTATTTGGAGATTTTGAAACTTGAACGGTTGACTTTTGTCAAATGTTTGGGAAGATGGACTCAGAATGCAAGTCTGACGGTTCCTTTATCTTTTGAACGTCGAGTATGAGACCCATTTTTTTCAAGACGGCCTTGGTTGGAAGTTTCTTCTACCCTATTGAGTATGGAATGTCAAATTTAGTTACATAGCATATTTCATTTGCACACATAGGGTTCTGAACAAATCCCGAGCACCCCGTCAGGGATTTTTGGAGTTGGGTGTTGTTGCTGATGCACCAGTTGCTGGTGGAGATGCTTATCTTCATCGCATTCGCGAAGAAGCCTCCATGTTCACACTAGAGCCCTGCACTGTGATAACGCTCAAACTACTCTCTAACACAAATCTAAAGAGTAAGTGGGCATCGTCATTACAAAAAACCCAACTAAGAGTCGAGGTTGAATCCCACATAGAGTGATATATTGCAGGGAATTCTATCAAGAAATCTAGAATGTAAATCAATTCATATGTAGCGATATGAACAATGGGTGGATGATTCCACAAAATTTTAAAAAAAAAGAATTTTGTTATCAAGAGTCACAATTAAACTAAGATTTCAAAAATTCAAATAAGTAACAAGTAATCTAGGGGTAATAGTGTTTCTCCATAGTGCTAAACACTCATGGATAGGCTGGGGCATCTTCAATGACACTAATCTTCTTTCAATCTCATAGCATCAGTTCATAGAATCTATTTTCGGTCTCATCTATGTGCATAACTAAGACACCAATTACTTACACTATTCTATCTTTCGATGCAGAAATAGGGCTAATAGATCCGACCCATAATCTCTTTTTCAAGCAAACTACAGACATCAAACCTAAATTACAAGTATCAAACTAATTACCCACTCCAATAAATCTCTTTCGAGCATCAATCGAGATCAGAAGTAGGATTAAGTTTGCTACCTTAACCCATAAGTTAATCCCATGATAATAAACTCAAATCCATGGATGAACAACAACAAAACAGAGCATAACACAATACCTACTACATTAAATCCCAACCTCATAATTACACCCCTAGACTTTGAGGTTTTAGCCACACATCACAAAGTGTAAAGAAATTATACCTATCATGAAGACATACATGGATCACATGAAATTAAGCAATTATAAACAACACCCACCTTGATTTCAACTTCAAATTGTTAATTTCAAGTTAAAAGTTGGGAACCCCAAAACTAAAGATGTTCTTAACAAGGCAAAATGTTTCTCACTCTAAAACTCTAGAAAAAAACTATTAAGCCTAGTTTTTAGAAAACATTTTAGGACCCTTCTTCTCTCTCCTTTGGGCTATTTAGAGTTTCCCAAAATTTGGCCCAAAATTCACTGCGCTCGCCAAGCTAATTCGGCGGATTGTTGTTTCCTACTAATTTACTCACCTTATTCTTTATTTAGGCTTCAGGTGTTTGAACCTCAATCGGCAAGCTCATTCGAGTCTTCCTTTCACATTTGAAGGATCACCAAGTACCACATTTGTTCATCTTTTAAGCCTTCAATTTTTCTCTAAGTCTTGTAACCTTCGGTGA
The DNA here is from genome assembly GCA_029582245.1 of Solanum etuberosum. Taxonomy (NCBI): domain Eukaryota; kingdom Viridiplantae; phylum Streptophyta; class Magnoliopsida; order Solanales; family Solanaceae; genus Solanum; species Solanum etuberosum. The sequence goes on from JAJONR010002091.1 coordinate 18,395, forward strand.
TGGTCAGCAATTTCGCGCTTTGCGTTCAACGAGTCGTTGTTCCTATTTATGTTTGCCGACCTACCCAAATTAAATCAAGTGTTAAGAACTGTCACTTTGGGTGAGGTTGTGCCAGTTGGGATATCCACCATTCTTGTTAGGCGATCAACAATGTAGAGTTTACACTTCTTTCCATATTTTTGGACTTTCTTCCAAATATTTATCTTTGCCTTGTCCCTTAGCCTTCATAGCTGCAAATCATCAAAAATGTCATTAGAATAGGACATAATTAGGCATTAAGGACACTAATTGTTGAACTAAATAGCCCTCAAATAAGTGTAAATCTACCACTCATCAACACCCCAACTTAAACTTTTGCTTATCCTCATGTAAATCAAGAACACAATTAGTACAGTAAGGGTGTCTACAACAGTTCTCAATGAGAGATAACATGTAAGTGCCATTACACGACTACTATCAATAAAATGCGACAGTTGATCATGATCAAAGAGCTTCAAATGATGAGTAGCATGTATCAAACCATGCTCAAGCTCACTATATCTTCTTTTTTGATGCAAAACCATGTTTCAATAAATGCATTCAAGTGTCCTTACATAAAGAAAGATTTCATGCTCTCGCAAATCAAATAAATAAAGAAGTTAGGAATCAATACAACTCTCATTCTCCCAAAGGATAAATACATGCAAGCTTCATCCCATAGGTTTGCCCATATCTTCCAATCACCATACAAACTAGTTCATGCAAGATTTCAAGGGTCTTTTAGGCTTGTAATGGGGCTTAAGGTTAAGGTATCGTCAATTTGGCTCAGTGACTTCATCTTTTCAAAGCATTGTTGCAATCATCTTCATCTCTACTCAAGTTCTTTTCATTCTTTTTCACTTGAGAACTCAAACTTTGATTTGTCAATCATTTTATTGGAAACCCCTTTTTATTTAACCCAAGATTTCTTTTTTATTTCAATTTTCAAATAGTTGTTCATCACATTCTCTCTCTCTCTCTTTTTATAAGGAGGGGTTTCTTCTTTTTGTAACACACTTCAAAGTTGAGTCGCACTTCATCTTTCTTTGTCTTTCACTTTGCTTTCCTTCCTCCTTACTTTCCACACCCCCAACTTAGTCTTTTGGCCTAAGTTGTCCATTCAAACAAACCAATTCTTCGAAAAGGATTTCGGGTGAGAAGTTAGGGGCAATTTGGCTCAAGAGGTTTCAACACGGTTGTCAACAAATTGTTAAGGCTCAAAAGGTGCCAAAATTATTGCACACCCTCACAAGGTAGTCACAAAAAGGATATGAACATTTGGGTTCCCTCTTAAAATTTCTGCCAAAGGTCATTCCTTATATTCACCAAAGCTAGACAATTGGACTAAAAAGGCAATTTCTAGGATTCAACAACCATGCTTCCAAGTTAAACCTTACCACACACTACACTTCAAATACAATTACTTAGCACAACCCGACAAGATCAAAAGCTGACGTAGGATTTTCATAGCAAATCTCACATTAAAACGTAACTAGTCAACACAAGATTAAAAAATATCGTGCAAAAATGCAGCCACGTCAATTTTTTCTTGCAACACAAACACTAAACACAATGTTCATCATGAGTATTATCCAAGACATTGATATTGAATATAATCGATCCTTGAATCATTATCAATAAAAACTCAAGCATTTCAACAATTTTCAAAACTCATGGGGCAAATAAAAATGGAGAGAGAAAAAATGATCTAAGCAAATGAAACCACTATTATAAAACCAAAATGACAAAATACTACGATTATCCCAAAAATAAAACTGAAAGATACAATCAAAAAGAGAATATATTCACAAGTACCCTCACCCCACAAAAATGAAAACAATAGTGACCTCAATGCAAAATAAAATAAAGAGTACGTGATGAGAGGTAAAAGAACCCTGATAGGCTATGTCTGTGGAGTGCTCGCATCAAGAGTCTCAAGAGGAGTGTCATCCTCCTAGGCAACAGTGTCTGGCATAATGATCACTAGAGGAAGCAATGTAGGCTCAACCGGGGTATCAACTCCCAGCACATCAACATGAGAAATGGTGGAGTCCGAAGAGACTCTACTGATGCAAAATGTGGAGGTCTCCTCAAGGGATCTCTCTAATATAGCATGGACCATCGTCTTCTCAAAATCCTACAGCTTTGTCAATGTTAATAAAATCTTCTACTCATCCTCCTCTCTCCCAATCGCCTCCTCATCTATGTCCTCATCATCAACATCCTCAACTCTCTCTTCCTCATCATCAACATCCTCGACTCTCTCTTACTCATCATCATTAGCATCAAAAGCTACATCATCACCAACAGTCGCATCACCCCCACTCGGCCGCTTAGCCACACTCAAAGGATGCTCAACACTAGGCATAGAGGTAGGTGCAGACTCATGCACATCAGGCAAGGGAACCTCACTCAACCACATAGATATGTCTGTAGACCTCAACGGGTCTATATCAACCCTCAGAGCACCTATCTCAGCCTTCATCGTAGATAGAACATCTCAACTACCCTTAGCCTTCTCTCGGGCATCTAACCTAGTAGTGAGGTTATCCAACCTTACAGCATGAGACTCTACACAAGCCTCACACTAAGTCAACCTATCTCTTAGGGGATCGAAAGCAACCTCAATCACTTGATTAATCATCATGGGAATATCCTTCTCAACCTTTGCAGCGCTTACATCCACAGATCGGGAAATATTTCCGATTTGTTAGATCATGGCCTTAGTCAAAGGGGGTCGAGATATAGGAGCGGGAGTAGATGCAGCAGCAATAGAAGTGGAAGTAGAGGGAATGGTATAGGGTTGGGGTATACCTTATTGTTCTACAGAAGGAGCGGAGGGAGTTGCCTCGGCCCCAAGAGTGGTAGGATAAACCACGAGTGTAGTATCTGGTGGCGGTGGCTTCCTCCGAGCTGCATCATCCTGTAAGTAGTCATACTCAATCCTCCAAATTTCATTGGAGGATGCTGGGTTGATCCTCACATCAGTCTTCATCCGAAGGGGAATTTCTTCATCTTCACACAATTGTGTGATCAAAACCAGGAATGGAAGCGAAGTCTGCTCTTGTTTGGCCCTCATAATATCTCATCCACAATGATCGAGCCCACATTAATTTTCTCTCTATCAATAATTGTACAACCTAAAACAACCTTCAGGATGTTGAAGGATCGACTCGTTTTGTGAAGGCATAATATTGTTGTTTATAAAACCAAACCAGTACTAGCCCCAATATTCATATCCTTCTTCTCTATCCTCGCACTGTTAGCCAACCATTGGGGATAAGTATCATAGGTAAGTGGTGCCAACCAACCTTTGAGAGTTTTGAGATTATGACGCATGCACATAAACATGTTAGACTAATTTTCTAGAGTGCCTAGGGTAGTGTTAGGCTAAATTTAGCATCCACAACTCTAGTTATGAAATTTAGCTACTCATTATCTCAAAAAACACAATCAAAATTTATTAAAATAAATATGTTTGTGTTAATCATAAAAAATTAAGAACAATAGCTAAAATATATTTCAATAATCATGAATACAAATAAATAATAAAGAAGAAGAAAGAATAAACTGAAATTCTCTGGCCTCCCCGGCGGCTCTTCCAAAGTTCCTAATCTATCAAGTTCTAAATTTTACGTTATGTATTGTTTCTTGGTTCTTGGCATTTTTTAAAGAATAATATTTATGTCCTATTTATAGATATAGATACCCTAAATAAAATGATTGAGTCCAAAACAAATTAGGTAAATCAAAACTGAAAGGAATTGGTTTTCTGTGTTTTTAGGAAACTGTTGGCGCTGCCCTTAATAATAAAAAGGGTCTCAAGCTACTATCACGTGTGCACAGCAATACTTCCATTTCAAATTTGCAATTCGTTTAGATTTTCCCCATATGTATAAATGTCACGACCCAAAGTATACCCTAGACGTGACATGGCGTAAAAGACACTGAGAGGCCCCATACAAGCCACTTAGCATGCATCATACAAGATCATAGAGTTTAAAAGATTTAAAAGACAGTTTCAATATATAAAAGTTTTATAGCAAAAAAGCGTAAATCTAAACATCCTCTCAAAGTCATCTAATACATAAGAGCTTATCGGGGCGTAGCCTGTACACCAAGTTCCAAAACTGAAAGTAAAGACAAAAGGAAAATCAAGCTCGGTCCTCAGAATATGAAAACTCAACCCAACTTCAATCTTCTATATGAGATCCTAACCACGGAAGTGTGAATCGGTAAGGTCGGTCCCTACATTTGGGGAAATATAGGCAAGAGTATGCGTTAGTACAAAAATGCACTAAGTATGATAGCCATGCTGTAACATGATCCCCCGGTGTCTCCCACACTGAAAAGGGTTGTGCTACTTGCCAAGGTAGGACCATGGTTGAGATAAAGTGGATCCACTAGCTAATGTCTATCTCGACACTCATCCTATGGGGGCACATAGGTATGGGATAAGGAGATTGATACTAGAAACCCGGCCTCAACACGACGGAGCTTCCATCTAAATATCCTCTCGGTACTAAGCATAAATCCCACGGAGCAGTTATTAATGTTAACTTGTCTTATCTTTAAAAGACATGGTTAGTCGCCACTTGTCTTATCATAGGATAGGTCCTTAGACCATGCGTGAGAAAACCTTTCACCGTCCATGATCTTTTCATAATAGCTTTTAAGGCCTATAGTCATTCAATTCATGCTAGAGATGCCCCTAATATTAATAGAAAAAGTTTTGAAATCGTGGTCTCTAATCATTGATGGCATATCAGGATACCATACTAATCAAGACCTAATTTAGGAAAATAGCCCGAAAAGTATTGAGGGCAAACCTAGATGTCGTTCATGTCATGTGGCCAAGATTCATAAAACATATAGACAATCTCATCTATAAGCTTTCTTGAGTCATAAACATCATTTCATGAACATGAATTCTTTTCAATAATTCAAAAGCTTCACCATATTTTCAAAGTCAAAGAATCCACAAATTCATTTACATATATTTCATAAAGAGAAGACATGCATATTTTCATAAACTCATCTTTCATAGTTCAAGACCCACAATATATCAACATAGCTTAGAAAACATGCGCTATGCATGGGTTCATGGAAAATCAACATAAAACATGCAATTACTTCAATTCATGCATAAAAAGTCATAAAACAATCAATTGAACCAACATTGAAGAGAACCCATGGCAATTAAAGAAAACCCTAACTTGATTGGGGAATATAACTTTACAAAATTGGAGAATTTGGTAACTCCATGAAGGAAAGTACTCCATGGATGAAAACTATCATACCTCAATGCCAATTGCTTAACTTCAATGGTGGAATTAGAGACTTAACTTGAAACCCTAGGTTGGACCCTTCTTCTTCAAGCTTTCTAGAGAGAGAAATATTTGAGAGGAAGACTTGTTCTTCTTTTGTAAATTTGAGAGAATGATTTTCAATTGGGAAATTTTGGGGTAAAAAACACTTGTATAGGGGTTTTGGTGAAGGGTAAAATGACATAGTATTAGGCTAGAATAATTAGGAAAATACCCAAAAGCCCCTCTTAAAAATAACTGCCGACCCAATGATGGTGACGACCTATGGTTCGTCGGTTGACCTACGGACCGTCCTGGTCGACTGTTGATGGTCTCAGAGACTTGGTCTATGGGCCATCAAACAACGGGTCACAGCTACGGACCGTGGTTCCATCGACTGGTGGTGGGTCACGGCCGTAGGTCCCAATTTTGTCCTCTAAAATTTCTCTAAGTCTGGGAGTTGCCTACGAGACCTACCTACGACTCGTGCATTGGACCACTAACCGTCCTGGTGAACCGTTGAAAAATGCAGAAAACTTGACATTTTGGAAAAACTTACTGGCCAACCACAGACCTTACCTACGGTCCGTGGGTCGTTCCACAGGCCGTGGATGGCACCTTCGGAACTGGCACCAGATTTCTGAAAAAAGAAATTTTTTTCCAGTCTTTTCGAATCTGAGGTGTTACATTATTTCCCCCTTGGGATCATTCGTCCTCAAATGAGATTCAAGACATCATAAGGAGGGTAGGAACTTAAACCTAACAGTCCAACATGCATGCAATTACATAAATGTACATATCCAAGGAGGAAACATCAACTCCAAGCTAAAGCATGTTCAAAACATCATGTCATGAAGTCTTTATGTAATCCATACTCAAATGCACATAAACATGAAGAAATCAATCAATTAAACTAAATCTTATTTTTTGAAAAATCAAAATTTTCATGAGCATGCATGCATGAGGAAACATGAGGATGACTAAGACACAAGAATCCTAAAGACTTAACCATGAGGAGCTAAGACCTCAAGCTAGACTCAAAGATAACGGAAAGAGATTATGAAGTCACATCGCCTTTAGACTTTCACTCACCAAACCATAGCAAGGAACTCTTCCAAAACCAACATAGTTCTACTCACGTACCAACCATGCAGCACACTATCTCCCCTTTGAGACCAAACCCCACTATTCTTTTTCAAATCCATCTCCCTCAACCCAAACATAACACCAAAGTCTTAACAATCACTAAACCATTGATACAAGTAAAATCTTAAGAAGTTTCCACAAGGACTTAAAGGACTACTCCAAACATCATCTCCATACATGGAGTCCAACGAAACACTCAACATCAAGTAATACATAAACACAAGCTAAAAGACCTTAACTTACCAATTACCGCAACGGGGGAACCCTCATGATCTTGTTGAGTCTGAAGAGCATAGAACCTATCTTGTTTCCGACCACCACTAGGACCGTAGGAAGGGTAAGGTTGAGCCCGTCGATGATTATCTCCCTCATTCTTAGCAACCATAGGATAATTCCTTATTTTATGATCCATCTTTCCACAACCAAAACATGTGTTTGAACCGGCTAGACACTCACCCTCATATCTTCTTCCGACACTCGGGCCACATTTTCTCACTACCACCCTTACCTTGAGAATGATCACCTCCATCGGACCTTGAATGTGAGAACTCACCGTCATCCCTTCTTTCCCTCTTTGAATCCTTAGTTTTCTCGTTAAGCTTTTCTTCTTCTATTTGTTGTGCATGCACCATCAAACGGCAGACATCCATCTACTTAACAAGCATGGTGGTTAGGCATTCTTTGACCACTAAGTCGGAAGCACCCGACACAAACTTACTCATCCTTGCCCTTGGATCGGCAACCATAGTTGGAGCATATTTAGACAATTGTGTGAATTTCAAATCATACTCCTTCACACTCATATCTCCTTGGCAAAGTTTAATGAACTTAAGTACCTTTTCCCCTCTCATCTCAATGGGAAAAAACCTATCAAGAAAGCAACCTTAAATTTCTCCCAATCAAGAGGACCCTCATCTACCGCCCTCTCTTCTTTCCATTGGTTGAACCAAACTTGAGCAACACCCTTAAGTTGATAAGCGGCCAATTCCACCTTTTCCACCAGCGTCACTCCCATAATCATCAACACCTAATACACCTCATCAATGAAATCTTGAGGATCTTCCTCAATATTAGGCCTATGAAATTCCGGAGTATTCATTCTAATAAAGCCCTTCACCCTTGTTAACGCCGTACCCACCCTTGGGTTCACGGGAGCCACAACTTCTCTACTTATGGGAATTAGCTTGAACCGACATAAATACCATCTGAGCTATAACATGATCCCCCGGTGCCTCCCACACCAAAAAAGGTTGTCCTACTTGCCAAGGTAGGACCATGGTTGAGCTAAAGTGGATCCACTAGATAATGTCTATCTCGACACTCATCCTATTGGGGAACATAGGTATGGTATAAGGATATTTCTACTAGAAACTCGACCTCAACACGGTGGAGCTCCCATCTAAATATCCTCTCAGTACTAAGCATAAATCCCATGGAGTAGTTATTAATCTTAACTTGTCTTGTCTTTAAAAGACATAGATAGTCGCCACTTTTCTTATCATAGGATAGCTCCTTAGACCATATGTGAGAAAATCTTTCACCGTCCATGATATTTTCATAATAGACTTTAAGGCCCATAGTCATTCACTTCATGCTAGAGATGCTCCCAATAGTAATGGAAATAGTTTTGAAATTGTGGTCTCTAATCATTGATGGCATATCCGGATACCATACTAATCAAGACCTAATTTAGGAAAATATCCCAAAAAGAATTGAGGGGAAATATAGATATCATTCATGTCATGTGGCCAAGCTTCATAGAATATATAGAAAATCTCATCTATAAACTTTCTTGAGTCATAAACATACTTTCATGAACATGCATTCTTTTCAATAATTCATAAGCTTCACCATATTTTCAAAGTCAAAGCATCTACAAATTCATTTACATCTATTTCATAAAAAGAAGACATGCATATTTTTATAAGTTCATCATTCATAGTTCAAGACCCACATTATATCAACATAGCTTCGAAAACATGGGTTATGCATGGGTTCATAGGAAATCAACTTAAAAACATGCAATTACTTCAATTCATGCATAAAAATTCATAAACCAAACAATTGAACCAACATTGAAGAGAACCATGGCAATTGAAGAAAACCCTAACTTGATTGGGGAATCTAACTTTATGAAATTGGAGAATTTGGGAACTCCACGGAGGAAAGGATGCCATAGATGAAAACTATCATACCTCAATGACAATTGCTTAACTTCAATGGTGGAATTGGAGACTTGACTTGAAACCCTAGGTTGGACCCTTCTTCTTCAAGCTTTCTAGAGAGAGAAATATTTGAGAGGAAGACTTGTTCTTCTTTTGTAAATTTGAGAGACTGATTTCAATTGGGAAATTTTGGGGTTAAAAACACTTATATAGGGGTTTTGGTGAAGGATAAAATGACATATTATTAGGCTAGAATAATTAGGAAAAGACCCAAAAGCCCCTCTTAAAAATAACTGCCGACCCAACGACAGTGACGACCTACGGACCATCCTGGTCGACCGTCAATGGTCTCAGAGACTTGGTATCTGGTCCATCAAATGACAGGTCACACCTACCGACCGTGGTTCCATCGACTGGTGGTGGGTCACGGCCGTAGGTCCCAACTTTGTCCTCTAAAATTTCCCTAAGTCCGGGACTCACCTACGAGACCTACCTACGACTCTTGCATTGGACGACTGACCGTCCTGGTGAACCCTTGAAACATACAGAAAACATGACATTTTGGAAAAACTGACTGGCTAACCACGGACCTTACCTACGGTCTTGTGGGTTGTTCCACAGGTCGTGGATGGCACCGTCGGAACTGGCACCAGATTTCTGAAAACTAAATTTTTTTCATGTCTTTTCAAATCCGAGGTGTTACAATAAATATATTATTATATTGAATTTAATCCATTAAGTTGTCTGGTTGATTTATTTATATGATTTCTTAATTTTAATTCATTTGTGCTCCAAATTTCTTCATTTTCATACCAATTTTATCCTAAAAATAAAATACACAATATAAATATAATCCATAAAATATATACTCAAAAATGATATTGAAAAGATTAAATTTTAGGCAAATAATGATTAAATATATATATTTCTGGCCACATGTCACTTTTCATTGGTGGAGGAGGAGGAGAGAATTCTCTGTCATATTCTGTATCAGAGGTGACAAATTGCTTGCCTTTTCATCTAGCCATTTCTGGCAAGGCACAATCATACAGACATAAATTCGGTAAAGTTTAGTTGAAATCAAATTTAAAAGAAATATATTTCAAAAAATTGTTATGAGGCTCGTCTACTAGGAAGGTGGTCTGCCTAACAGGTTAGGCGAGCTCAACTGAGCTTGCCGAAGTTGACAATGCACAATTTCAAAGAAATCGAGCAAGATGGGCGGAGTCATCTTTAACTCTGTGATTCATCAAATTGGTTTCGGTGGGCTAAGACAAGTGTGCCGAAAATGACAGTGTAAAATTAAAAAGAATAGGCACAAAGGGCAACGTCCACTCCCACTTGGCGATATGGTGAGTGAGTTTTGGCGGACTAAGACAAGCCCGCCGAATAAGACTGTACCAAGGTTACATATTTAAACCAGAAAGGCGAGCTGGGACTTACTTAGAGATTCACCTAATTGAGTTGACGAGCTAAGACAAGCCCACTGAACAGGCAGTGTTTAGCCCAGTGCCTATTTCCATGAAATCAACCACAATACGCAACAGTACCTAATTCCCAATTAACTTTACAATATACCCACACGCTTTTTCTACCATGGGTACTTAGACTTCCCCAAAATATCACAAAGTATTACGCAAAATGACTATTTTTCCTTAAGAAAATTGTCACTCCATATATCATTGGACAAAATCATGCAATCAGAGAAACATTGGGCTAATCAAACTTCACCCATATGAAATTCAACAAAGACCCAACACATACAAGGGTTCAATTTCAAATTTTCACCAATATAATCAGTTTTAGCAATTTTTGGGTAGAAACTCAACTATCAAACTCATCGGCATAGTTCAAAATGATCTATTTAGCATTACCCAAGCAAATCAAACAACAATATGCTTCAAATGGCATTTAGCCCACATCAAATAATATACATTTCAGCACAAATGATATGATAGAAATCGAACACTAACCTCAGATATGAGCACATCATCGAAAATCTAGGAAATAGGGTTGGCGTTGAGATGCAAGCAATTCAACGCACTCCAAGTAGTCAAAATCATAAACAAGAGGCACTCAACACTAAAATGAGGGTATTGGGAGCTTATGAGGGAAAATTAGCACAAAGATAAGAAAGGGTTTATTTTTAAAATTGAAACAACTCTTGGCCTATTTATGTAAGGCACACTTGGTGATCTTCTTTGGCGAATTGCCTAAGGAGCTTAAGCTCACCGATAAGGCCTGAACACATACCAAACCTGAAGGGTGATTCGGTGAAATCGACGAAGTCTGCGCAGTGTACTTCGGTGGATCACCAATGGGAGCTCAGATCAACTAAGCTGACAATATACTTTTCATCTTTTTCCAGCTCAGAAGGTAGACATGAATGAGTTCGCACAATGCCTTTTCTAGATCACCTTCATGGTTTTCGCATTGCCTATATAACCTTTCGTAACACTTTGACTTCATTTAAACCTGCACTCACAACACACATTATTGAAATAAATTAAATAAAATTAAAACTTGGGTCACCTCTCAAGAAGTGCCTTATTTAACGTACTGGCACGACATAGTTCTCAATTCCTCAACAATCATTCTTGTAATTTTGTATAGTATCACTAAGCAACGTTCCCTTTTGCCTTAGATTGAGATGGGTTGAGATTTGACATATTTGAGTCTCCAGTTGTTTGATAGACACCAAATAAGAGTTCACGATTTGAGATAAGGTGGAGAAGTCATTTTTTAAGTCCTTCAATACCTTATCAGACCCTTCAACCTTTCTGAAGATCCTTGTGAGCATTTCCTGGGTTCGGTTACCTTTCGTACCAATTGGTTCTTTGGTCTTGGACGATCATGGGGACAAATGTAACTCTCTTTTTCAGCCTCCCTTTCTCTCAAATTTCCACCTCTCAAATCTTTCCAACCGATGTCTCCCTTCTTGTTCAAACTTTGGTTCCCCACCTTGTCATTGGTAGTTTATGTGAGAACCCCCCATTTGGTTTCCCAAGTATTGTACTTCCCCATTGTACAATGCCTCAAACTTGACATCCTTCGGGCACTGCCCTACTTCTTCCGACCACATTTACTTATTTGAATCCACCACCCATGGCATGTCTGGACAACAAATCGAGATGGGTCATTATTTTTGCAATATATTCATCTCGCGCATGCTTCTTCTCAATTTGTTCTTTGATCATGCTTGGTTTTAAAAAAGGCACTTGGTCCTCTCTAGTATGCCATGCTCGGTGTACTTTGTTCATGTCTTCTAGCAACAATGATGCTACCACATTAGGTTGTCGCATCATCCAATCAGGTAATTTGATCAGCCACACCTTTGTTGATTGAATCAAGGATACAATAAAAGTATTGTAGCAGCAAATGGTTTGGGATATCATGTGTTGCACATTGCAAGAGTACTTTCTGTAACTTCAACCATGTCTCATGTTGATGTTCACCTTCAATTCTCTTGAAGTTTTGGATATGTGACACCTCGGATTCGAAAATACTAGAAAATTCAGTTTCAAGAAATCTATTGCTAGTTCTGATGGTGTCATCCACGGCCCGTGGAACGACCCATGGACCATAGGTGAGTCCCATATTTAGAGAAATTTTAGAGGATAAAGTTGGGACCTACGGCCATGACCCACAGCCCATCGATGGGACCACGGTCTGTAGGTGTGACCCGTATTTTGATTGTTTAGAGACCAAGTCTCTGAGACCATCGATGGTCGACCAGGATGGTCCGTAAATCAACCGACAAACCATAGGTCGTCACCGTCGTTGGGTCGGCAGTTATTTTTAAGAGGGGCTTTTGGGTCTTTTCTCAATTATTCTAGCCTAATACTATGTCTTTTTACCCTTCACCAAAACCCCTATATAAGTGTTTTTAACCCCAAAATTCCCCAATTGAAATCATTCTCTTAAATTTACAAAAGAAGAACAAGTATTCCTCTCAAATATTTCTCTCTCTAGAAAGCTTGAAGAAGAAGGGCCCAACCTAGGGTTTCAAGTCAAGTCTCTGAATCCACCATTGAAGTTAAGCAATTGGCATTGAGGTATGATGGTTTTCATCCATGGAGCCCTTTCCTCCATGGAGTTCCCAACTTCTCCAATTTTCAAAGTTAGAAATTCCCAATTGAGTTAGGGTTTTTCTTCTATGTTATGGGTTCTTTTAATTATTGATTTAATTGATTGATCTATGATCTTTTATGCATGAATTGAGTTAATCTCGTGTTTTTATGATGATCCCCCATTAAACTATGTAATTCCCATGTTTTTCCAAGTTATGATCATATGATGTGGGTTATGGATTATGAAAGAAGAGTTTATGAAATCAAACATGTTATCATGATGTACAAGGTGGAGGTTTCCTATCATCTTGTAGCATCTCATTTATAAATGTGGCACGCTTCACACTCATGAACAAGACTCTACTCGTCGTGGCTTATGAGACATCCTAGGACCATTCTAAACCTTGTGCTCTGATTACCTAGTTTGTCATGACCCAGGGGTACACCCTAGATGTAACATGATGTATAGGACCCCGAGAGGCCCCATACAAGCCACTTAGCATTCATAACATAAGAAATAGAACAATAGAAGTAAAACAATAGTCCAAACATTTTATAAAAGAAAAGCGTAAGTCTAAAACTCTTGTCTCATTAGCCATCTAATACAATCGAATGAACTTGCACCTAGCCCATACATCATGTCCAAAATTGAGAATTCAATAAGGAAACTAGGAAAAATGAAAATCCTTCCTCGAAGAATGAGGACTCACCAAAGCTCGGGAAACCTCGAGATCAACCACTAGCCACGAAACTGATGACCCTGACTATCGGACCCTATATTTGGGAAAATGTAGGCAAGAGTATGCGTTAGTACAAAGCAACGTACCAAGTATGATAGCTATGCATAAAATATTTAAATCATGCTAAAAGAGGACATTTCATGACATGCAATTGACCAAGCTAAAATATGATATAAAAGGGTTAGAAAACATAACTCATCAAACATGGTCAATTCAAGCTAACATCATTAAAACTTTTGAACACATATGAGATACTTCTTGAAGTGACCTTAGTTCATTATTAATGTGAGAAGTAGCCTTAACCGACATAGAGACCATGTGAGCTATAACATGATCCCCCGGTGTCTCCCACACCAAAAAGGATTGTCCTACTAGCCAAGGTAAGGACCATGAACTTCTAGTTTAAGTGGATCCACTAGCTAATGTCTATCTAGAAAATCATCCTATGGGGGCACATAGGTAAGGGATAAGGAGATTGCTTCTAGAAACCCGGCCTCTACTAACGGGAGAGCTTCAATCTCAATATCCTCTCGGTGCTAAGCATAAATCCCACGGAAGATCTCATTATCCATGGAACGGCACGTCATCTTGCCAATCCAATCTAAATCATAATCCATGAAAAGGTATCATTCAATAACCCATCCAAGCAAAGTTTCTTTAGGATAGCTCTTAATCTTTGATTCAATTAGGCGAGAAGACCTTTTAACCTTAGAATCCTTACTATGTGAGAAAACCTTTCACATCATGCTTTCATGTGTATACGATAATAATCCATTCAACAACACAACAACAACATCATAATTGATACTTTACTCTCAAAGCATCCTTAAAATATTTGCATAGATTTCATAAGAACATGCATAATTCCATAATTTACCTTTCAAGGTTCAAAACCCACTTTCAATCATCAACATTTATAAAACATAGGTTAGATATGGATTTCATCATAAATTCATGTAAATCTATCAATACATGCTTAATTTCATAAAACTCTTCCTTCATGATCAAAATCTCACATCATATGCTCATAACTTGAAAACATGGGGATTACATGGGTTCATGGGGGAAATTATCATAAAATCATATTATTTAATCAATTCATGCATAAGATATCATAATTCAATAATATAAATCAATAATCAAGAGAACCAAGGCAATTGAAGAAAACCCTAACTCAATTGGGGATTTCTACCTTTGAAAATAGAGGAATTTGGGAACTCCATGAATGGAAGGACCCATGGATGAAAACTATCATACCTCAAAGCCATTTGCTTATCTTCAATGGTGAAAATGGAGGCTTTCCTTGAAACCCTAGGTTGAACCCTTCTTCTTCTTCAAGTTTCTAGAGAGAGAAATATTTTGGAGAGGAGAATTGATCTTCTTTTATGATTTTGGAAGAATGACTTGAATGGATTGAATTTGGGGGTTAAAATGTTTATATAGGGGTCTTAGTGAAGGGTAAAACGACATAGTATAGAGATAAAATAATTAGGAAAAGACCCAACTACCACTAACATTAACTGCCGCCTCACCACCCACGACTCGAGACTGACGGACCGTGGACTGACCAACGATCCGTCCTGCACACTCGTCGCCAACTTCAGAGATTTTTGGCCTGACCTACAGCTCCCTAGCCACGAGCCGTGGACCCATCGACGGTTCGTGGATCAAGCCATGGTTCATGGCCTTGGCAACTTTTTTGGTGGCCTTTCCACGAACCCACCTACGGTCCGTGGTCCAACCCACGGGCCGTGGTTGGCCTTCGTGGATGGCACCTGGAAGTTCTAGTAAAATGCTATTAGGCCGTTTCTCAAATCCAGGGTGTTACAATATCTCCCCCTTGGGATCATTCGTCCTCGAATGAGATTCAAGCTAGAACGAAAAGAGTAGGAGAGGAACTAACAACCCAACCATCAATGCAACTTCATCTAAATGCATATAACCAAGGAGGAATTATCGTCTCCAAGCTAAAACGTTATCAAAACATTATAAGAGGGGTGGAACTAACTCTAACAGCTCATCATGCATGCAATGCACATATCCGAGGAGGAAACATCAACTCCAAACTAACATTCGAGGAGGAAACATCAACTCCAAGCTAACAACATACTCAAATGCATATATCCGAGGAGGAAACATCAACTCCAAGCTAAAGTCATGCTCATAACATCATGTCAAGTAGTCTACATACAATTCATACTCATATGCACATACACATGTAGAAATCAATCAAATTGACTCATCTTCTCAAAACTTGAACTTTTCATAAATCATGCATGTAAGAAAATCATGGAAACATATAAGACGCATGACTCCAAAAAAAAGAACAAACCATGAGGAACTCATTACCTCAAGCTAGAGTAGGAGTAGAAGGAAAAAGATGAGGATATCGGGACATAATATCGGCCTCGGCCTCCCAAGTAGTACCCTCAACTAACTTATTCCTCCACAACACTTTTACGGAAGCTATTTCTTTATTTCTCAACTTCTTGACTTGCCGGTCTAAAATCTCAACCGGAACTTCCTCATAAGGAAGATTCTCCTTAACTCTGAAACCTTCTAATAGAACTATGGATGTCGGATCACCCACACATTTCTTCAACATAGAGACATGGAAAACTGGATGCACCGATGCCAACTCATTAGGCAAAGCTAGTTCATAAGCAACCTTACAAACACGTCTCAAAATATGATATGGGCCTACATAATGGAGACTAAGCTTCCCCTTCTTACCAAACCTCATTACACCCTTCATGGATGAAATTTTCAAGTAAACCCAATCATGAACATCAACCTCAAGATCTCTTCTTCTTACATCGACATATGACTTTTGCCGACTTTAAACCGTTTTCAACCTCTCTCTAATAAGTCAAACTTTTTCTATATCCTCATGTACCAACTCGGGATCTATTAGGATAACTTCACCCACCTCAAACCAACCTATAGGAGATCTACACCTCCTACCATACAATGCCTCAAATGGAGCCATACCAATACTCGAGTGATAGCTATTTTTATATGCAAACTCAATCAATGGCAAATGGTCATCCCAATTACCCTTAAAATCAATCACACAAGCTCTCACATGTCTTCCAAAGTTTGGATAGTACGCTCCGTTTGCCCATCGGTTTGGGGATGAAAGGTCATACTAAGCTTAACACGAGTACCAAGACCCTTTTGGAAAGACTTCCAAAATTGAGAAGTGAATTGGGTACCCCGATCAAAAATAATGGACAAAGGCACTCCATGTAACCTTGCCATTTCTCTCAAGTACAACTTGGCATAGTCCTCCACCATATAGGAAACCTTGACGGGAAGGAAATGAGCCGATTTCTTCATCCAATCTACTATAACCCAAATAGAGTCATGTTGTCACCGGTGCGAGGCAACCCAACAATAAAATCCATGTTCACATCTTCCCACTTCCAAGTAGGAATACTAATGTCTTGGGATAAACCTCTCAGTTTCTGATGCTCAACTTTCACTTGTTGACAATTTGGACACTTAGTCACAAATTCCACAATATCCTTCTTCATTTCATTCCACCAATAGACTTCTCGTAAATCATGGTACATCTTGGTGGCTTCCGGGTGAATGGAATACCGCGAACTATGGGATTCTGCCAATATTTGTTCCCTCAAGTCATCTACATTTGGAACACACAAACGACCTTGATATCTAAGGACACCATCTCCCCCTTGGGAGAAAGCCTCAATGGATTTCTTAAGTACCGCTTTTTTTAAGTCAACCAAAATTGGATCAAGACCTTGCTTGGCTTTCACGTCCGCCACTAAAGACGATTCTGAACCATTGTGGACCATAACACCACCCTTGGTAGAGTCCACTAATCAAACACCCGACCGGGCCAATCTATGAACATCTCGAACCAACTCTTTATTTTCTTCTTCAATATGGGCAATAATTCCCATAGACAACCAATTAACGGCATCCGCAACCACATTTGCCTTTCTGGGTGATAGAGAATACTCATGTCATAAGCTTTCAATAGCTCAAGCCATCTTCTTTGGCGAAGATTCAAATCCTTCTGATTAAACACTTATTAAAACCTCTTGTGGTTGGTAAACACATCTACATGCACACCATACAAATAATGACTCCAAATCTTTAAGGCAAAAACAACCGCCGCTAGCACAAGGTCATGGGTGGGATAATTCTTTTCATGAATCTTAAGTTGCCTTGAGGCATAGGCAATAACTTTCCCAATTTTCATAAGCACACACCCTAGCCGAATTCTAGAGGCATCACAATAAACCACAAAACCATATGTCCCTTTCGGTAATGTCAACACCGGAGCGGAAGTAAGTCTATTGTTCAACTCTTGAAAACTTTTCTCACATGCTTCGGACCATATGAACTTAGCTTTCCTTTGAGTCAAAGTTGTCAAAGGAGAGGCAATTGAAGAGAAGCCCTCAACAAACCTTCTATAGTAACCGGCTAAACCCAAGAAACTTCTAATATCCGAAGGAGTTAGAGGTCTAGGCCAACTCTTGACCGCATCTGTCTCTTTAGGATCTACCTCAATACCCTTACTTGAAACAATATGACCAAGGAAAGCTACGGACCTTAGTCAAAATTCACACTTGCTAAACTTTGCAAAGAGTTGTTGGTCCTTGAGAATTTGCAACACAATCCTCAAATGATCGATATGCTCATTCTCACTTCTCGAATAGATCAATATGTCATCAATGAACACAATCACAAACATGTCAAGGTATTGTCGACATCAAACTTAAGATCTCTTCTTCTAACATTGGCATATGATTTTTGTCGACTCTGAGCCATTTTCAACCTCTCTCTAATAAGTCAAACTTTTTCCATAGCTTCATGTACCAATTCAGGACTATTAGGGAAACTTCACCCACCTCAAACCATCCTATAGGAGATCTACACCTCCTACCATACAAGGCCTCAAATGAAGCCATACCAATACATGAGTGATAACTATTGTTATATGGAAACTCAATCAAAGACAAATGATCATCCTAATTTCCCTTGAAATCAATCACACATGCTCTCAACATATCTTCCAAATTTTGGATAGTATGCTTCGCTTGTCCATCAGTTTGTGGATGAAAAGTCGTACTTAGCTTAACACGGGTACCAAGACCCTTTTGGAACGATTTCCAAATCTGAGAAGTGAATTGAGTACCACGATCTGAGATAAAGGATAAATGCACTCCATGCAGTTTTACCATCTCTCTAAAGTACAACTTAGCATATTCTTCCACCAAGTAAGAAACCTTGACAGGAATGAAATGAGCCGATTTCGTCATCTGATCTACAATAACCCAAATCGAGTCATGTTGTCGCTGGGTGTGAGGCAAACCAATAACAAAATCCATATTCAAACCTTCCCCCTTCCAAGTAGGAATGCTAATTTCTTGGGATAAACCTCGCGTCTTCTGATGCTCAACATTCACTTGTTGACAATTAGGACACTTAGCCACAAATTTCGCAGTATCCTTCTTCATCCCATTCCACCAATAGATCTCCCGCAAATCACGGTACATCTTTGTGGCTCTTGGGTGAATGGAATATCGAGAACTATGGGCTTCTGAAAAGATCTGCTCCCTCAAGTCATCTACATTAGGAACAGACAAATGACCTTGATATCTAAGTACCCCATCTCCCCCGTGGGAGAAAGCCTCAACGGACTTCTTAAGCACTACTTCTTTTAATTCAACCAAAGTCGGATCAAGACCTTGCTTGGCTTTCACATCGGCCACAAAAGACGATTTTGAACCATTGTGAACCATAACACCACCCTTGGTAGAGTCCACTAACTGAAAATCCAACCGGGCCAATCTATGAACGTTTCGAACTAACTCTTTCTTATCATCCTCAATATGAGAAACACTACCCATAGATAACCGACTAAGAGCATCTGCCACCACATTCGCCTTATCGGGGTGATACAGAACACTCATATCATAATCTTTCAATAACTCAAACCACCTTCTTTGGCAAAGATTTAGATCCTTCTGGTTAAACACATATTGCCAACTCTTGTGATCAGTAAACACACCTACATGAACACCATACAAATAATGCCTCTAAATCTTTGAGGCAAAAACAACTGCCGCTAGTTCAAGGTCATGGGTAGGATAATTCTAACCATTAATCTTAAGTTGCCTTGAAGCATAGGCAATAACTTTCTCATTTTTCATAAGCACATATCCTAGCCCAATTATCGAGGCATAACAATAAATAACAAAACCATCAGTCCCTTCCGACAAAACCAACACCGGAGCAGAAGTAAGTCTATCTTTCAATTCTTGAAAATTATTTTCACATGCTTCGGACCATAGGAACTTAGCCTTCTTTTGAGTCAATGCTGTCAATGGAGAGGCAATCGTAGAAAACCCCTCGACAAACCTTTTTAGTAACTAGCCAAACCGAAGAAGCTTCTAATATCCTAAAGGGATAGAGGTCTAGGCCAACTCTTAACTGCATCTGTCTTCTTAGGATCTACCTCAATACCCTTACTTGAAACAATATGAACAAGAAAAGCCACGCACCTTAGCCAAAACTCACATTTGCTAAACTTTGCAAAGAGTTGTTAGTCCTTGAGAATTTGCAACACAATCCTCAAATGATTGATGTGATCATCCTCACTCCTCGAATAGATCAATATATCATCAATGAACACAATTAGAAACATGTCAATGTATTATCTAATTCATCAAATCCAGAAAAGGCGCCTGAGCATTAGTCAAACCAAAATCTCAAAATGACTATACTGAGTTCAAAAATCCGTCTTCGGAATGTTATCATCCTTCACCCTCAATTGGTGATAACCCGACCGGAGGTCAATCTTGGAGAAGTAACTCGCTCCTTGAAGTTGGTCAAACAGGTCATCTATCATTGGGAGAGGATACCTATTCTTAACGGTCACCTTGTTCAACTGACGATAATAAATACGCATACGAAGAGAACCATCTTTCTTTCTAACAAACAAGATTGGAGCACCCCATGGAGAGATACTTGGTCGGATGAAACTCTTATCCAACAAATCTTTCAATTGTTCTTTCAACTCCTTTAGTTCTGCCGGAGACATTAGGTAAGGAGGAATAGAGATAGGTTACATATTTGGGAGAAGGTCAATACCAAAGTCTATTCCCTTTCGGAAGGAATACCGGGTAAATCATCTGGGAACACTTCCGAAAACTCCTTAACTACGGGGACCGACTCAAGATTAGGGGTTTCGAAATCTACATCCCTCACCCTAACTAGATGGTATAAGCAACCCTAGGAATCATCTTTCTAGCTTGAAGACAAGAGACAAAATGACCCTTGGGCATAGAACTTCCCCCTTTCCACTCTAGGACAGACTCATTGGGGAACTGAAACTTGACTACACGAGTTCTACAATCAATAGAAGCATAACATGAGTGTAGAAAATCCATACCAAGGATAACATCAAAATCTAGCATATCAAGCTCTACCAAATCAATAAGGGTAACTCTATGGTAAAGGAGATGGGACATTTCCTATAGACCCTCTTAGCCACAACAGAATCACCAACAGGAGTAGAGACACAAAAAGGATCTAACAACACATCCGTAAGAATATCAAACCTCATAGCCACATGGCGTCACAAAAGACAAGGTAGCACCGGGATCAAGTAAAGCATAAACATCAAGTTGAAGACTTTTAACATACCGGTAACCACATCGGGAGAACCCTCTTGCTCATGAGGAGTCTGTAGTGCATAAAATCAGTTTTGCTTGGGAGCATTTGAACCTGAACCACTTAGACCGGATGAAGGATTAGGTTGAGCCCTTCGGCGATTATCTCCTTCATTCTTAGCAACTGAAGGACAATCTCTTATCTTGTGGTCCATCTTACCACAGCCTAAACAAGCATTGGAACCCTTTAGGCACTTACCCTCGTGCTTCCTTCCACACTTAGCACAAGTAGGCAATAAAGACCCACTACCATTTCCTCCTTGAGGCTTAGGGTTAGACACCCTATCTTTGTTGAACCTAGAAGGAGCATTGGAGGAACCTTGACCAGAAAACCTTTGTCGAAACTTAGAACGACCATGTCCATCGGACCTTGCATGTGAGAAATTACCATCACCGGTTTTAGCCCTCTTTGTCTCCCTAGACTTTTCCTTAAGTTTCTCCTCTTCAATTTGTTGAGAATGAACCATGAGACAAGAGATATCCATATCATTAACAAGCATGGAGATACGGCATTCCTTAACCACCATTTTAGACACACCCGAAACAAACTTGCTCATCATTGCCCTAGGGTCGGCAATTATAGTAGGAGCATATCTAGACAATTGTGTGAACTTCAAATCATATTCCTTCACACTCATACTTCCTTGACGAAGGTTGATGAACTCAAGCACATTTGATTCCCTCATCTCAAGGGGAAAGAACCTATCAAGGAAAGCAACTTTGAACTTTTCCCAATCGAGAGGACCCGCATCTTCCAGTCTCCCTTCCTTCCATTGGTTAAACAAAATTTGAGCAACACCCTTAAGTTGATAAGCGGCCAACTACGCCTTTTGCTACCGGTGTCACTCCCATGATCATCAACACCTTATAAACCTCATCAATAAACTCTTGAAGATCTTCCTCAACCTTAGAACCATAAAAATCTGGAGGATTCATTCTAGTGAATTCCCTCACTCTAGATACCTCTGTAGACACAATTGGGTTCACGGGAATCGCAACCTCCCTATTGGCTTAGGCCGTCACTGCTTGGGCCAACACTTGAAAAGAAGCCCTAAACTCCGCATTAGTCACTTGCTCGGCCAAAGGGTCGACCGAAACTTGAGGAGGAGATTCTTGTTCCACATTCTCCCTCACATTCCTTCTAGCATAAGCTTTTCGAGTAGCCATCTCTTGTAGAGCATCGAATGAGGATTAACAAAGAGAGACCTTACAGAGTTAAAATCTATCACACGACTTTAGAGTAATGAAAGAAGTGGAGTTTCCTAAGCATCTTGTAGCCTCTCATTCATAAGTGTGGCGCTCTTCACACTCATGGACAAGACTCTACTCAACGTGGCTTATGAGACATCCTAGGACCTTTCTAAACCTTGTGCTCTGATTACAAATTTTGTCATGACCTAAGGTATCCCTTAGGCGTAACATGGCGTATAGGACCCCGAGAGACGTCATACAAGCCACTTAGCATTAATAACATAAGAAATAGAAATCAAGAGATTTAAAGATAGTTCAATGTATCAAAGTTTTATAAAATAAAGCGGAAATTCTAACATCGTCTCAATAGCCATCTAGTACATAAGAATGAATTTGGGCCTAGCCCGTACATCATGTTCAAAACTCAAAATAAGGAAGAACTAAAGACAATGAAGATCCAATCCTCGAAGCATGAGGACTCACCAAAGCTTGGAATCTTGTCAACGAACTCTAGCCACAAAACTGAGAACCCTGACTATCGAACCCTACATTTGGGGAAATGTAGGCAGGAGTATGCATTAGTACAAAATATGTACCAAGTATGATAGTCATGCATAAAAACATATAGTTCATGTTAAAAGGGGACATTTTCATGAGCATGCAATGATCAAGCTAAAACATGAATCTTGAATGTTAGAAAACATAAGTCATAAACCATGATCAATGCAAGTGAACATCGTATTAAAGCATATATGAGATACTTCCTTGAAGTAACCTTGGTTCATCATAACTTGCTTGTGGGAATTAGCCTTAACCGACATATAAGACCATGTGAGCTATCAACATGGAATTCGGTGTCTCCCACACCGAAAGGGTTGTCCTACATGCCAAGGTAAGGACCATGAACTTCTAACTTATGTGGATCCACTAGCTAATGTCTATCTAGATAATCCTATATTGGCACATAGTTTATGGGACAAGGGTAATCGCCACTTGTCCACTCGGTACTAAGCTTAACTTTCATGGAATAGTTCTTATTCATATTCAACTTAGCTCATGAAGGAACATGGGTAATCTCCTCTTGTCCTTACATCATGTGACATTGGTAATCGCTGATATACCGTGACTTTACGATATTTTTGATGCATTTCACTTGGAGTTTTGTGTGAGTCTTGAGCATTTTGTTATTAGATATGATGGTTTCTATGTAATTCTTACAGGAAATAGGTTCAGATGCGGTTGATTGAGATAAGGGCTGAAAAGTGCAGAAGTGGCCAGTGACGGAGCCAACCACGGAGCGTAGGTCCAGTGACGGGCCGTAGATGCTGTAGTGTAGATGAGAATTCAAGGAAGTCTGACCAATTATGGAACCACGGAGGAATCGACGGACCGTAGGTCGACCCATGGACTGTCCTGCATATCCGTCGTTGGTGATTAGAGAGTTGAAGTTCCAGTATTTGAACCACGGAGGTAAGTGAGGGACCGTAGTCCAGTCCACAGACCGTAGGTCCAACCGTCGTTTGAAGGCCCTGAATTATTGCCCAAGTCTTAAACCACGGAGGGTGACCACGGACCGTAGGCTTACCCACGGTCCGTAGGTCGTGTGATCGACAAAAACTGCGTCTTAGCAGTTATATCCTTATTTTGTTTCCTAGTTGGTTTAGGATTTGTTTTCTATAAATATTAGTTGTAATTTCCATTTTTAAGGGTTAGACATTATTGTAGACTTTAAGTTTTGGTCTTTTGGAATTATTTTTCAAACACTTAGCAATTTAATTTACGGAAGTTGGTTTATGCAAATTTCACTTTGAATTTCAATTCAAGATTTCGGAGTTCATCTATTCTAATTGTAAGTTCGTGATTTCTTTTAACCTAATTATCAATTGTGAACTCTCAAGCATGAGTAGCTAAATCCACAACTAGGGTTGTGGGAACCATGAGCAATTAACAAAGTATAAATAATAACTAAGTAATTCTTGAATAGTGTTTATGCATGTATTGTTAATCTTTTCGTTACGAAGTCTTTCTACCGGTGCGCAACGTTAGAACTCCCCTCGTTCCTACTTTACTTACCAAGGGGGTAATGAATGATAAAAAAATTTAACAACAGAGATTTAGTTAAGGATTTGTTGTTATCTAATAGTCTGACTTTAATCAATCAAAGTGAGGGTAAAAACCCAACTAAATTGACACGATGACTAATCTGGGGTGAAGGTAAGGGTTAGTAAAGCACACATTCGTAAATTACCAAGTCGCGAGTGAAAGTTCCTACTAAGATTACCAATCACGTACGGATACATAACTTATCAGCCTTGCATGTCAAACACTAGGATAGGATTACTATTATTAGGATTATTGCGTTAAGAGCTTATGGGGAACACATATACCCTAGTTTCCATCTTATATTGATATCTTAAAGTGTGAATCTTATTTACTTGTTACTTAATCATTCAAATCAACAATATTTTACTTATTTACAACATCTCTCATGTTTACTTTTCTCGGAAATAGTTTGATTAAACAGAGATAATTGTGAGTAAGTTTAAGTTTGAACCATATTCCTTGTAGGATTGACCCCAACCTACAAGTTGGGTTCTTTATTTGGCAACGACCGCTTATACTTCTTTAGAAAGGTGTTATTTGGGTGTATCAAATTTTGGCGCCGCTGCCGGGGAAAATGGCTTTTAGATTAAACTAACTACATTGTTGAACTTTAGTCAAGTATTTCCTGATTTTACATTTTTATTTTGTGTTTCTTTTCTACAGGTTTTAACTCTAGTGTATGCCAAGTACACGGAGTCGAGGCGAAGCCTTGACCCCCTACGATCCTGAATTGAGAAAAACTTTGAGGAAAATGGCTAATCAAGGTCTCCTGGAGTTGTTAATGTACCCGCTCAAGTTCAAGGTGGTCGTCTAATCGAAAATGCAGAAAGGGTGCAAAATCCGCCAGCACCGAGGTTTCGTGATCACTACAGGGTTGACTATGATGCGGTTGGATCAGATGGGCCTATTGTTCTCCCTCCTCTACCTACAGGACATACATTTGTGGTGACCAGCAGTCTTATACAGATGCTTACAGCGAGAGGGTTGTTTGCTGGGTTGGCTTCGGAAGATCCATACGCTCATATGGCTAAATTGTCCTGTGTCTGTAAGAGTTGTGTAGGACGACCGGAGTTAGATATGGACATCATAGGTTTGCGAGTATTCCCACTGTCGTTAACCAGTGATGCTGCAGTGTGGTTTTCTGAGCTGCCATACAATTCTATCTATACATGGGACCAGTTACATAAGGTGTTCATAGCAAGGTACTTTCCGGTGTCACAGAACTTAAATCATAAGGATAAACTGAATAACTTCGCAACACTACCTAGAGAGTCGGTAAGCAGTTCTTGGGATAGGTTCACTTGGTTCATGAGAAGTGTTCCAAATCACCGCATAGATGATAAGTCACTGAATGAGTACTTCTACAAAGGATAGGATGACAATGAAAGGGTTGTGCTAGATATTATTGCTGGAGGAACATATGGTGAGTGCACTTTTGAGGAGATCGTTGAAAAACTTGAGAGGATTTCCCAAGACAATAAAGCATGGAGCACTAGAAAGGCAAATACTGGTAGGAGCACGTTTGTTGTCCAAACTGCACCAAATCAAGCTAATGATGACATTCATAAAGAGATGGCTCAAATGAGGACAGAACTTGGCTTGGTATTGAAACATATGAGTGGGAGTGCAGAAAAAGTGAATGCGGTAAATTATCTGACTAGATCTCCACCACCGCCCGTTGAGGAGTACTACTATGAGGAGGATGCAAACTTGGTTAATGATCAGACGGGGGGTTTCTGAACCAACGCCCAAGGTTCCAACTCAGATAATTGGTTTCAAGGTCAACAAAACCAAGGTCGTAACTATAGAAACTACAAGCGTGAGGGAAACTATGTCCGGGATGGGAACTACAATCATGACAAAAATTACAACCGGAATAATTATGGCAACAGGAATGATAATGTTGGACCCTATGTTCCCCATGATAATAGAGAGGCTGGTAATAGTATGACATGCATTGAGGATATGATGCAGAAAATGATGAAAAGGTTTGACACAACTGATGAGAATGTTAAAGAGATGCGAAATGATTTGTCTGGAATCGGTCAAAAAGTTGATGCCCATGCAGTGTCGATCAAGCAACTTGAGCAGCAGTTTAGTCATTTGTCCACTACTGTGAATCCACGCCAGCCTGGTACACTTCCTAGCAACACCATCAAAAAACTAAAAAATTATGGGCATTGTATGGCAGTCGCTACTCGCGGAGGAAAATAAACTATTGATCTCCCCATGTCGTCTGAGGTTGAAAGAGTGATAGAAAAGGATGCGGATGAGATTGAGGTTACTGAAGATCCGAAAGTTGATACAGAGAAGGAAGCTGAGGTTACCCAAAAAGTTATTCCCATGCCTAGACCTCCACCTCCATTTCCACAGAGAATTGTGAAAAAGACTGAAGAAGGAAAATACTGCAGGTTCATAGCTATACTGAAGCAACTGTCCATAAATGTCCCATTGATAGAAGCTTTAGAACAAATGTCTGGGTATGCTAAATTCATGAAAGATTTGGTGACCAAAAAGAGGGTTGTTAGTTTTGAGAATGTTGAGAGGCTGCAGCATTGTAGTGCTATTGCTACGAGGTCACTTGTGCAAAAGAAAGAGGACCCAGAGCTTTCACTATTCTTTGTACCATTGGGATGTTACACTTTGTGAAAGCTTTGTGTGATTTGGGTGCTAGCATTAATTTGATGATATTGTCCATTTATAAGAAGTTGGGTTTAGGAGCTCCAAGTTAGGGCTTCTGCTGACCCGACCCAGACCCCTATTAAAATAAAACCCCTTCATTTCAAATACATCTCCCACTTTCCTCTTTCCCCTAAACCGTTACAAACCGCTCACTCACCCCAAATTCACCCATTAAACTTCCCCATAACATCCATATAATCCTCCCCTTCCATTTTTAACTCCTTTCTACTCCCATTTCTTCCATTTTCTCCCCACTTCTCTCCTTCTCTCTTAAATTCCTCCATTTTTCATCAAGCATTCAAGGTCCGGGTTCGGTGTTAGCGTCGGTCTAGGAGCATTTGTACTTGATCACACACTCACCAGCGTTGTTTACTTGTAAGGTAATGAATTTCTCCCAAACTTTAAATCTTTCATTGTTTAAACTTGAAGTCACAACGTTGCACTTGACCTTGGGTTGTTAAATTACTTGTTAAATGCTGAAATTGGGTTTAGTCAATACCCTTGGAATGATGGTATGTGAGTGTGTAGTTAATTTTAATCGACTTAATAGGATTGATAAGTCTAGTTGGAAGTTTTGACTTAGGGTTTCACTAGTTACTTGATTGGTTGAGAAACGTGAATGAACGAAACCCTAGGAATGAAGAACTATCACATTATATGTTGCAATGCATGTTTAGACTTATATTGGTTGTTGATTGTTAAGTTTAAAGTGTTGAATGAGAAGTTGGAATCACATGCCTGCACCAATTCTTGTACACGGCCACCACCAACGGACCGTAGGTCGTGGTATGTCAGGGACCTTCCCAAAATATTTACTAAGTTGTGAACCACAGTGTGGACTACAGTCCGTCGTTCCATCGACAGACCGTTCTGCACATTAGTGGTTCCAACTTCAGAGAACCAAAAATGGACCTCCTGACCAACGGAAGGGACCCACAAGTCGTTGTTCCATCAACGGACCGTAGGTACCCACCGTGGGTCACCAAACCAGCCACTGCCTGGAAAAAAAATTATTTTTCGGCTAAGTCCTACTCTTGTTCTAAAAAAATTTCTTGGGCATTCTTGTGTTGTTTAGGTACTAACTAGTCCTTCTCGGGTACCATGGCCCCGAAACAATCTCCCGTTTACGCAAGAAAGGGCAAGTCCAAGTCAGTCGCCCCTTCACGTTAGATGAAGACAGCGATCATGGTACATCCCGGAGACTACCAGAGGCTCCCCTACTGCCCCCCGAACCACGAGTGTAACAATCCAGAAACTAGTAGGCTTAACTAGAGCTTGTCGTAAGGGTTAGAATCGTAAAATGGCTTCCCGTACTTAGGATGAAGGGTTTGGGGGTTAAACCTCAAGGTACGACTCCCCAAGAACCAACCAAGGGCCCTTGAGGAGGACCCTAAAGCCTAACCCGAAAACTGCCCCAAGAAGTGAACCACGGATGGGACCTACGGGGAGTAGGTCCATCCATGCCTTATGGAGGAGCTCCTTAGCTCAAGCCTCCTCCCAACAGGCCACAGACCATGAACCACGCCCAACCAGGATGGTTCGTGGTCCCACCCACGGTCCGTAGGTGGGGGTCGTGGATGGGGGCCTGTAACACTATCCAAATTCGGCCAAGGCTAGGGGTTATTAAGTAATTTCCTTTTTAGTTAATTTGATATGGGGTTGTTTTATATTGTTTTGATTCACCTATATAAGACTTTTTAAGTCATTAACCACCTCATACACCTCATAAATCCCAAGAACCCAAATCCATAACCAACTTTTCCCCAAAATAAACTCTCTCTAGAACTCCAAGGAAGAAGAAGAAGAAGAAAGGTGAAGATAGGGTTGAAGAATAAAAAATTTTACCTCAATTTCGTGGTAAATATTCAATACGGTATGGTAGATTTTCATCTATGGGTAGCCTTCACCCATAGAGCCCTTCCAAAACCCCAATTTCAAAGTAAGAAATCCCAAAGAGCTAGGGTTTTACTCCAAGTCATGGATTCACTTCAAAAAAGATTTGAATGATTTATTTGCTTTATATTATGATCAAATTGATGAATTACTACTGTTTTATGATGAATTCCTCAAGAATTCATTAGTTACCCTATTTTCTCAAATTGGATCTTAAAGTGTGGGTATGGATTGATGCAAGTTGAATGTTATAGAATTATGAATGTTATGAATTGATTACTTGAATCATGTTATTATCCATGCCTAATGTAGTAATTCTAGGTGTGTTGATTGAATGTGATCTATGTTCCTTGAAGGGAAATTATGAGAATTATGTATGATCTTGATGTTGATGTACATGCTTTATGAATACCTTGAGAATGAAGTTGCTATGATTATGATAATGATGATGTGTTGACTAAAAGACTATTCTCAATTATACACTTACGAATTATGATGGTATGTTGTGAAAGGCTTTCCTCACCTAAATGAATCGGTAGGCTAAGGGCATCCCTTTCATGTGTGATTAAAAGTTATCTTGATTGATATACCTTGAATCGGTAGGCTAAGGGCATCCTTTTCATGAGTAATTAAAGAACTATATTGATCTAATGAACCTTGAATCGGTAGTCCAATGGCATCCCTTTCATGAATGACTAATGAAGTATTCTAAGGCTTGTCTTGAATCGGTAGGCCAATGGTACCCCTTTCATGAGGAGTCAATGAAATATTATAATGATGAACCTTGGATCGGTAGACCAATGGTACTCTTTTCATGAGGATTCAATGAGCTATTCTAATGATGTACCTTGAACCGGTAGGCCGATGGCATCCCTTTCATGTGTAATGATGTTAAAAGAGAATTAACTACTCCATGGGAATTTAATGCTTAGCACCGAGTGGATATTGTGAGGTGGAAGCTCTGGGTTTCTAGTAACATCTTCCTTATCCCATAACTATGTGCCCACATAGGATATTAGCTAGTGGATCCACCTAAGCTAAATGTTACCGATTCTACCTTAGGCAAGTAGACCAACCTTTTTTGGTGTGGGTAACACCGGATTCCATGTTAAGCTCACATGGTCTATGTCAGTTAAGGCTTATTCCCAATATGAACAAGAATATGAGTTATGTACTATGGTTACTCAAGGAGCTCTATGAAGTGTGGGTGGGGGTATGGGACTTCATCCATGCATTGCACAAGTAGTCTTTGAGAATAGTTATGGTGTGTTCCTTTATGCTTTATATGAAATGAATATGCTTATGATGATGCTACTAAGTATGTGGACATGAAGGCTAAATGTAATGATAAATGCTTAATGTGGATTGTTGTTATGAATTACTTTTCTTGATATGACTTAGTAAATGTGAAGGTTTCCTTGTCTATGAGTATTACCTAAAGATGAGATCAAAGAATGGTAAGTGTGATTATGGTGACCTAAAAGTGGTACTTAGCATAGATGAGATTATGGGATCTTTATCTATGCATTGCACAAGTATAACTTAGGGTTACGTATGAGATGGTTCTATTATGCTATAATGGTCTATATGTTGAAAATGCTTGTGACTTATGCTTTTATACTAATGTGCATGAGGATTTCTCAAACTTGATAAAGTGCATGCTTTTCAACTAGAATGTCCTTTTTAGCATGTTTTCAAGGATTTTATGCATGGCTATCATACTTAGTGCATTTTTATACTAACCCATATTTTCTACATTTTTCTATAAGTGTAGGTTCCGGTTCTTAAGGTGATCTTCTATTGGTTCAAGCTTGGATCAACTATTCCCCTAGCTTGTGGTGAGTCCTAATGATTCGAGGACGTATGATTCATTTGTAGTTCCTTTCTAGTTATTTCATTGTTGAACTATATTGTAAGGGATGTGTCCCTCCTTGATTCAAATATTGTATTAGATGGATAATTGAGACAAGTTAGACTTCCGCTTGCTTTTATAAAAGACTTCGATTGTATGGATAAAAATTTTTAAATTCTGCATCATTTCTTTTATCCTATGTTATGATATGCTAAGGGACTTGTACGAGACCTTTCGGGGTTGAGTACGCCTTGTCACATCAAGGGGATACTCGTGGGTCGTGACAATGAGGAACAGGGCCAGGTAGATTATTTCATCCAGTGACGAGGTCGAGGTCACTGCCCCCCAGTCTGAGGAGGGGGCTCTATCTGCAGATGAGTCGCAGTCCGGCTCTGAGTCACATCCCGGCTCCCGTTCCAGAGGTGCTTCCGCCTCTTCCTCTGATGCCATTGTACCACCTAGAGCTGAGCCAGTTCGTAATGCCATGGAGCCGAATAGGTGGTGCGTCGAGGGACAGTACCAAATCTATTATGATGCCAAGATGATTAATGAACATCAGAAGATGGCCCGCATTATTACTGAGGAGCGTCGGGTCCTTACTGAGAGTCTTCACACAGTACCTACTATTGAGGAGCTGTTCAGGAGGCACAGGTGCGAGTGGATGGCACGGGGTCCAGTAAAGTTCAGCGAGGAGATGACTCAGGAGTTCTATGCCTTCTACGCCGCTACTTTTTGAAATGCCATATCTAAACAGGCTAAGTAGTAGCTCAGCCTCCAATTCAGGTGACTCTAGTGTGGAACTTCTCGGTTGATATCTCCGAGACCACTATCCGCCGGTTCATCTATGGTTCAGCCCACACTCTACCGATCAATACAGCAGAGTATGACTACACAATGGGTGTAGTGCAGAGTGGGGCATTTCAGAGGGATGCTGAGCAGAGAGAGACATTGCTTTGGTGGATGGCCCGTCATATTACAGATGAGGGGGAGCGTACCGAGTTGGTGCGCAATACTACTTTGCCTATCAAAAAGGCAACTCTGAGCTTCACTGTAAAGTTTTTTTGGACCATTGTGCGTACCAAACTGTCCCCTACTCAGGCGGACAACGTGGTTAATTGGGATAGGGCCGTGATGTTGGCAGGACTTGAGCTTGACTTCGCTCATATTGCTAAGATTCATGAGAGGGCCTTCAAAACCACCACTACTTTGCCCTTTCCGTGTCTAATATTTCATCTGTGCAAGGCAGCGGGGGTGCCTATTTGGCATTGTGATAGTCTGACAGAGGCGACGAAGACGGTGGACATTGGCCTTATTAAAGATGACGCCAATCTGGCTGCACCGCGGAGAGATCCACAAGTTGACCTACCTCCCTTGGGTGCTGATCTTGCTGAGGATGTGGAGTAGGTACAGGGTGATGATATCGCCATACCGCCCACTACCACAGATGCACAGGCTCCCCCTTCCACCGCCACTAGCTAGGCTGCGAGCTCATCTTGAGCCACTCCCCCTTCAGGGTCCACTCTAGTCCCTCTGGCCTGAGTCCAGAAGTTGGAGGCCCAGATGGCTACCTTGTTGCAGTACATGAGGCCCTGGATGCAGCAATTTGTTGAGGAGTCTGAGGCTCGTATGGAGCAGATAATGGATAGAAAGATTCAGGCGGTCCATAAGCGCCTAGATGCCTTTGAGTTGCGAGTCTTGGAGAGGCCTACACCCACCATAGAGGTGACCACCTTCCAGACAGAGTTGGCTAGTCTCCGTGCTGATGTTGATGCTCTTCTAGCCCCTACTGAGATTGTACCAGAGGTTGCCCCTACGGCTGAGGAGGTTAAGGTGGTGATGACTACCCTCTTTGGCGACACTATGCCACCACCCGATCCTTCCCGTGCTGCTGGGAAGCATCAATGCCCTGATCATACTTCCGACACTGAGGAGGTTCAACGAGCAAAGAAGAGGGAGCGCCAACAGGTAGAGGCAGCCCAGCGGCATTCGATCATTGATGAGGAGATGAGGCAGCAGCGGGCCCGTGAGGTGGATGTTGGCCCATCTAGCGTATTGAGCACTACTGAGGGTGTTCCGACTATTGATGAGGGCGCTACTGATGGCGTTCCTAGTACTGATCCAGCGGGTTCTAGGAAACTGGACCCACCCGCCTCTTGATGGATCTCCGGCGCATATGCGCCACAGGTTTGCTTCACCCTATACTTTACTTTTATATTCTCCGTGCATTGAAGGCAATTGCACCATATTTTGTTGGGGGTGGGGTAAATGAGTTTTGAGTGATAGGGTGAAGTCTGAGTAACCCAACTCATAACCCTCCCTTGGGGTTTTCTTGTCCGTATTCTTTTTCCCCAAGGGACTGATTTATTTTTATGTTGAACTGGCATGTTTAGGATTGTATGTGTAGAAGTAAGTAGAAGAATGAAAGCACGATGGCATAAGAGCATGAAATTGATACTTGTCCAAAAATTTTGAAATGTGCTAGATCTATAGGCTTAATGAGTTGAATGTGTTGGATCTTCATATGACATGATAAGGAATCTGTATGATAGCATGACTTAAGCTAAAACTTCAACTAGGTAATTCAATAATCCGATAATGAAACAATATGCCAAGTGTGTGTGAGATAAGTTTGTATGTTCATGCAGTATGTGCCAATCTAGAACTTGCCATGTTGGTCCTGCTAAGATAATCTAGGATAGAAGTTGGGAAATGATCATAGGCCCGTGTTCAAATAAATCCACTTAAGCCTAAAGAAATCCAACCAAAAGAAATAAATGCTCCCTTTAATCCAAATTTTAAACCTAACGAATACCACTTCTTTCAATACACTGAACTCACCTTCCCTAAAAGATTATTTTGGCCCTGGTCCCTCCTTGGACATGTGCACCTTATCTTAGGCCAAAAGCCTAAGTTGAGGGTGGCTAATTCAAAAAGTTACCTTAATTCGTGCAAAATACATAAGTTAAGGGTGGCTATGAAAAAAGGAAACTGGAAAAAAAGGGTATGAAAAGAGCTGTGTGTGGAAGATAGAAAAAGATGTGACTGAAGTTAAACGAAACAAAAAGAAGACTGATAAAGATGCTTAAAAAAAACCAAAGAAAGAAAAAGAAAAAGAAGAAAAATAAGAGTGATAAAGTCAAAGTCACATCTATGTTGAAGAAAGTCAAGGAAAAGAGCAGAAAATAAAAAGATGTCAAGAATTGGTTGAGAAAAGAGGTAAAAAAAAGCCAATGTAATGTCAAGGAGGGCAGAAAAGTCACTAAAAGTACCCAAATGTACCCTACCTGACCCTGAGCCTACGTTACAAGCTAAGAAAGTCCTATAGTGATCCTAATAACTAGTTTGGAGAGTCTATGCAGTGAAAATAAGGGCAAGCCTATGGTATTGAGCACTATCTGTTATTGAAGTCACTTCTGAGCGCGAGTGGAGAATGAATTTATACTTATTGTGTGAAAAGGATCTTCTTTGAAGTAAGGGCACTAGTTACATTGTTGGAGAGTTGGTACCTTGGTGATTGTTGAGAGTGTATGTGGTGATGTCTATTGGTCGATCTATGTCATGTTTTGATCCACATGAGTTAGCTTGTTGAGTCTAGATGAAAAGATTTGCACTAAGAGTTGGAATTGATTGAAAAAGCCATATGATTGCCTGAGGTTGTATGTTTGCTTCTACATAAGTGTCGTTTAGAGTTTTAGTGTGTCGCTTGAGGACAAACAACAATTTTAAGTTGAGGGTGTTGATATACCGTGACTTTACGGTATTTTTGATGCATTTCACTTGGATATTTGTGTGAGTCTTGAGCATTTTGTTATTAGATATGATGGTTTCTGTGTAATTCTTACAGGAAATAGGTCCGGATCTGGTTGATTGAGATAAGAGCTGAAAAGTGTAGAAGTGGTCAGTGACGGAGCCAACCACGGACCGTAAGTCCAGTGACGGGCCGTAGGTGCTGCAGCATAGATGAGGGTTCAAGGAAGTCTGAACAAGTGTGGAACCACGGAGGCATCGACGGACCGTAGGTCGACCCACGGACCGTCCTGCACATCCGTCGTTGGTGATCAAAGAGTTGAAGTTCCAGTACTTGAACCACGGAGGCAAGTGACGGACGTAGTCCAGTCCATGGACCGTAGGTCCAACCATCGTCTGAAGGCCTTGAATTATTTCCCAAGTCTTAAACCACGGACTGTAGGTTGACCCACGGTCCGTAGGTCGTGTCGTCGATAGAAACCGCGTCTGAGATGTTATTTCCTTATTTTGTTTCCTAGTTGGTTTAGGATTTTTTTTCTATAAATATTAGTTGTAATTTCCATTTTTAAGGGTTAGACATTATTGTAGACTTTTAGTTTTGGTCTTTTATTATTTTGCAAACACTTAGCAATTTAATTTCCAGAAGTTGGTTTATGCAAATTTCACTTTGAATTTCAATTCAAGATTTTGGCGTTCATCTATTCTAATTGTAAGTTCATGATTTATTTTAACCTAATTATCAATTGTGAACTCTCAAGCATGAGTAGCTAAATCCACAACTAGGATTGTGGGAACCATGAGCAATTAACAAAGTATGAATATAACTAAGTAATTCTTGAATAGTGTTTATGCATGTATTATTAATCTTTTCGTTTAGATGTCTTTCTAGCGGTGCGCAACGTTAGAACTCGCCTCATTCCTACTTGCCTTACCAAGGGGGTAATGAATGAGAAAAAGATTTAACAACAGAGATTTAGTTAAGGATTTGCTGCTATCTAATAGTCTGACTTTAATCAATCGAAGTGAGGGTGAAAACCCAACTAAATTGACACAATGACTAATCTGGGGTGAAGGTAAGGGTCAGTAAAGCACACATTCGTAGATTTACCAAGTCGCGAGTGAAAGTTCCTACTAAGATTACCAATCACGTAGGGATACATAACTTATCGGCCTTGCATGTCAAACACTAGGATAGGATTACTATTATTAGGATTATTGCGTTAAGAGCTTGTGGGGAACACATATACCCTAGTTTCCATCTTATATTGATATCTCAAATTGTGAATCTTGTTTACTTGTTACTTAATCATTCAAATCAACAATCTGTTACTTATTTACTACATCCCCCCTGTTTACTTTTCTCGAAAATAGTTTGACTAAACAGAGATAATTGTGAGTAAATTTAAGTTTGAACCATATTCCTCGTGGGATCGACCCCAACCTACAAGTTGGTTCTTTATTTGTCAACGACCGCTTATACTTCTTTAGGGAGGTGTAATTTGGGTGTATCAATCGCCTGTTGTCTTTAAATTAGAGAACATGGGTAATCGCATCTTGTCTTTCAATTAGAGAACATGGGTAATCGCCTTTTGCCTCAACATTAGCATAGCGTCTTACTTATTGGTTAATTTTAGGTGAAAAGACCTTTCAACCCTAAGAACCCTTATTATGTGAGAAATCCTTTCACAGTCGTGCTTTCATGTGTATATGAGAAATCCTTCAAACAACACAACAACAACAACATCATTGATACTTTAATCTCAAAGCATCCTTAAAACATTTACATAAATTTCATAAGAACATGCATAATTCCATAATTCACCTTTCATAGTTCAAAACCCACTTTAATTCATCAATATCTCGAAAACATGAGTTAGACATGGGTTTCTGGAAATTCATCATAAAATCATGTAATTCTATCAATTCATGCTTGATTTCATAAACTCTTCTTTCATAATCAAACACCCACATTATATGATCATAACTTGGAAAACATAGGAATCACATGGGTTCATGGGGATCATCATAAAAACATAAGATTAACTGAATTCATGCATAAGAGATCATAAATACATCAATTAAATCAATAATCAAGAGAACCCACAACATAGAAGAAAAACCCTAACTCAATTGGGAATTTCTATATTTGAAAATAGGAGAATTTGAGAACTCCATGAATAGACGGAATCCATGGATGAAAACTATCATACCTCAATGCCAATTGATTAACCTCAATGCCAATTGATTAACTTGAAACCCTATGTTGGACCCTTCTTCTTCAAGATTTTCTTGAGAGAGAAATATTTTGAGAGGAGACTTCTTCTTCTTTTTAAAATTTGAGAGAATGACTTGAATGGGTTGATTTTGGGGTTAAAATCACTTATATAGGGGTCCTAGGTAAGGGCAAAATGAAGTAGTATCAAGATAAAATATTTAGGAAAAGACCCAACTGACCCTGACTTACAGTTGACGTGAGCCCCCAGATGGAGGGCTTCACGAGCTGTCTAGGGGTCCACGAGCCATCTGGGAAGTCGTGGTCCCTAGACCAGTGGCTAGGCAAGCCCTCATCCACCACACGCCCACCTTCACGGGCCGTCTAGCCCTTCACGACCCGTCTAGGGGCTCGTGGGAGGAGGCTAGCCTTAAGGTGGATTCTGCCTCTCCTCGACGCCCACCACTACGGGGCGTGAGGCTCTCCACGAGCCGTCTAAGGGCTCGTGGGAGGGGATCCCCTCTTGGCCATGCATTGAAAGGTAGCCACGAGCACCACCACGAGTCGTGGTGCTCTCCACCTCCCGTGAAAGGCTCCATGAAGGGTGCCATGGCTCAGTTATGGGCTGGTGACCTTCCACTTGGCTCCTTTTCTAGGATTCTAATTTTCGAGGTGTTACAGAGTGTCTTGCTGAGCTAAAAATTGAATTTAATTATTCAAGTATAAGATTGCAATATTCAATTGAAAAATTACGCGGATAAGCAAACATATATTAGTTATTTAGTTAACATAGCTACAGTTTGTCTTAATTACAATTCGCGACCTACTTTAAGTTATAATTACGCAGATCAATGTTTTAGTTTGTGTAATTCACCACGTTTGTATAATTCGCCACTAATAATTCTTCGATTCCTTTGGATTTGTATATGACGGTTTGTATTTGTATATGACAGTGATTTCCTTTGGAATTTGTATAACTTTTGTATGATGTAATTTGTATAACTGTTAAAGTTCAAATGTTTGTATTTGTATAAATTCATTATTTTGAGTTTTACGATTGAAAATAACTCAATTATACAAATACACGTGAATTATACAAATGGACCTGCAATTATGCAAACGAGGTGCGAATTATACAAACGAGTAAGCTATAGCTACAACTACAGCCCGTAAATATGTACACTATAGCTAAGAAGCCTAATTAAGTTTATTATAGTAACTATTTGCGAAATTTCTCCATTTTTTATTTTCTTTAATATTATTTTCATTTGGATGTGACACCATAAATTTTTATTTCTATTTTGGTAGGACTTACAGTAAGTTCATTTACCAAGTATATAAAAATTATACCTACGTTGCAATACTCAAATAGATCGCTGTTAGTCAAGACGGTTAATTTGACGTACCTGGTATTTGACTAAAACACAATACAATTAATTTCTAGATTTAATACATATATTAAGTTTTTTTAAAATAAAACAATTACATTATCCTTGTGTTTGGTTGTGAGAAAAATATATTTTCCAAAAAATGTTTTTAAATTTTTAAATGTTTGATTGGTCAAACTTTTTTATAAACATTTTGTTTAGAAAAACGAGCTTCTTAAAATTGTAGAAAATAACTTACTTGATAAAAATAGAAAAACTGTGATAAATATAGTGAATGTCTATCTTTTAGAGAATATTTAGGAACCCTAGCTTTGGTACCAAGTCAATCTTCCCCTATAAATAGAGGGGTCATATTCATTGTAAAATCATTCATCAAGAGAAATAGTAAGTCTTCTTTCTTTCTTTCTTCTTTCTTCTTTCTTCTCTCTACTTTCTTATTAATATTATATTATAGTTTCATAACACATTATCAGCACGAGTGAATGTTAAGTTTGAAGAATTAATAAGGTATTATTTATTCTTTTGCTTTTAATTTTAATGGCTAATCTTACGAAACTTGAGTTCGTTGCCCCTCATAGTTCGCACAAGAACTACCTTTCATGGATGTTGGATGCTAAAATCCACCTTGATGCAATGGGATTTGGAGACACCATAAAAGATGAAAACAAAGTATCAAAACAGAACTATGCAAAAGCAATGATATTTTTGTGTCATCATCTTGACGAGATTCTAAAAATTGAATATCTCACAGTTAAGAATTCACTTGTTTTGTGGAGTAGCCTAAAAGAAAGATATGACCACTTGAAGATGGTCATACATCCAAAGGCACGATATGATTGGATGCATCTGAGGCTACAAGACTTTAAGTCTATACATGAATATAATTATGTCATGTTCAGAATCATTTCTCAGTTGAAACTGTTGGAAAAACGGTTAGTGAGACTGATATGATGGAAAAGACATTCTCCACTTTTCATGCCTCGAATGTGCTTTGCATCACCAAAATCGAAAAAAAGATTTCAAAAAGTATTCTGATCTAATTTCTCATCTTTTCGTGGTTGAGCAAAATAATAATTTATTAATGAAAAATCATGAGAATCGACCTACTAGCTCTGAACCACTTCCTGAAGTGAATGAGGCGTACACCCACCATGCTAAGCGTGGAAAAGGTCGCGGTCATGATCATTGTTGTGGATGTGGACATGGGCGTGGTCGTAATTGTGGTCAAAAACGAAAGTTTTTTCCTGGTGTTAATCATTCATCAAATAAAAATCACCATCAAAAGGAAAAAGAAAGGATGAGAAGTGTGAAGCAATGAGGGCAGGTTGTTTTCGATGTGGTGGAAGAGGGCATTATGCACGTGATTTCCGTACTCCCAAACACTTGGTTGAGATTTATCAAGAATCAGTAAAGAAGAAAGAGAATAATCATGAAGCGAATTTTGTCTATGAAAATTAAGTTGACATAACACACTTGGATGCAGTAGATTTTTTTCGCACATCCTCAAGAGAAGATAGATCACTTGATTGGTGATGGTTTTGTGGCCATGAGGAGTTCATTTTGTTTGTCTTTTTTTAATTATTTTATTGGTAGTATCAAATAAAACGTGTAAAGATAGTTGTTTACATGAGTGTTTTTTTTCTTTTTTTAGTTAGTACTCCCTCTGTCCCAATTTATGTGACTTACTTTCTTTTTTAGACAGTCCCAAAAATAATGACACATTTTTATATTATGTAAAAATTTAACTATAAAATGTCTATTTTACCCTTAATGAAATGATTTACAGTCACACAAATTTCTATCATTCATTTTGGACCACAAGTTTTAAAAGTCTTCCTTTCTTTCTTAAACTCCATGCCGAGTCAAACTACCTCACATAAAATGGGACGGGGGGAGTATTAATTAGTTTTATAATTCATTATTGAATTTAATTTGAATTTGAATTTGATTTTGGCTTAGTTAAATAAAAAAAAAAATTAATTTTATTTGCTTGCTAAAAAGAAAAAAATTGTATCTTATTAATGTCATTAAAGACATGTACATTTTATTTGTATTTCAATCTCGGATATTTGATCTGATTTTTATATTGAAAAAATTTTTGGAGAAACGTTTTTTTTTAGTCAAACACTAAATCCAATTATTTGCTTATATTAAACTAGGACTTAAATTGGTCAAGTGAATAAATAATATAATTAATATTAGGTTGTATTCTAATAGGTTTTGTATACTTTTATGTTTCCTCTACGAATGATGATTGAATTTTTAATATATTGAGTGTATTAAGTATATCGAAAATAGTGTACTGAAAAGTTATTGAATATCTATTTAATTATTGTACACTAGTTAATGTGTTTTTCTTACTTACAAAAATGTCAAGTAACACAACTTATTCGTATAAGCACGAAAAAATAAAATAATACATTGATATACTGTGCGCATGGGTTCATTACTTTATTAAATACATAATAGAAGATAGTTAATAATTTATTATACTATGTTATTTTTACTTTGTAATAATAGTTTATTAGATATTTATTTCATTTTATTTGAAGATATTGACAATTCTCAAAGCAGGTTATCTAATTATAACGACATCTTCTTGATTGATTCTGGTACAACACATACGATATTCAAAAATGAGAAATATTTTTCTCATTTAAGTATGGACAAAATAAATGTTACTACAATTTTTGGTAGTACTAATATGATTGAGGGCTTTGGAAGACCATCATAATTTTGCCTAAGGAAACTACACTCATCATAAATAATGTTATGTTTTCTCCCAAGTCTTGGAGAACTTGTAGAGTTTAAAAGATATCCGTAAAAATGGTTATCATATTCAATCAATGGATGAAATAAATATTGAATATCTTGATATCACCAATAATATCTTTGGGCAGACATGTGTTTAAAAAGATTTGTGCTTTATCTTCTGGCTTGTATTGGACAAGAATAAGTGCAATTGAGGCACATTCTATAGTAATCAAAAGTTAACTGATTTCAATACTTTTGTACTTTGGCATGATCGTCTGAGACATCCTGGGTCTATAATGATGAGACGAATTATAGAAAATTCAAATAGACATCCAGTAAAGGGCCTAAAAATTCTTTTAAATGATGAATTTTCTCATAATGCTTGTTATCAAGGCAAGTTAATTGTGAGACCATCACCAACGAAAGTTGAGATTGAGTCTCATGCGTTCTTGAAACGTATACATGGGGATATTTGTAGACATATTCACTCACCTAGTGGGTCATTTAGATACTTTATGGTCCTAATAGATGCTTCATCTAGACGGTCTCATGTGTGCCAATTGTCATCTCGTAACTTGGCATTTGCAAAATTGTTGGCACAAATAATAAGATTAAGGGCACAGTTTTCTGATAATCAGATTTTCTTCCGAAGCAATTAATGATTATTGCCTACCAATCGGGATAAGAGTTGAACGCCTTATTTCTCATGTTCATACTCAGAATGGCCTTGCTGAGTCATTAATTAAACGTTTGCAGTTAATAGAAAAATCATTGCTTATGAAAATTAGGTTGTCCACTTCTGTGTATAGTCATGCAATTTTTCATGCTGCAACACTTATTCGTCATAGACCGACAAATTATCATTATGCAACTGGTTATGGGTCAAGAACCTAATATATCCCATCTAAGAATTTTTGAATGTGTTGTACATGTGCCTCTGACACCACCAAACTGCACTAAGATGGGGCCTCAAAGATGGTTAGGAATATATGTTGGGTTTGAATCGCCTTCCATTATTCGCTATCTTGAACCATTAACTGGAGACATGTTTACGGCTCGATTTGCAGATTGTCGGTTTGATGAGACAGTTTTTTCAAAACTAAGGGGAGAAAATAGTGAAAATAAAAAAGAAATTTTGTGGAAAAAGTTATCATTGTCTCATCTTGATCCATGTTCTTCTATTAGTGAGCAAGAATTACAAAGAATTATTCACCGGCAGAAAATTGCAAATTAAATGCCTAACGCATTTGTAGATTTGAAAAAAATTACTAATTCACATATTCCTGCATAGAATGTCCCAATTCGAATTGAAGTTCCTATAGAACCATCAACTAGTGTCATAGCAAATGAGTCAAAAACACGCCTAAAGTGTGGTGTAGACCATTAAGTTCTAAGGATCAAAATCCTAGAAAAAAAAATTAAGGTCAAGATGACACTATGAAAGAATCTCATATGGAAGTTCAAAATTTAAATAATTCTGATATCTATGAAGGAATCAATGATCTTGAGACTCAAGGAAATAAGGAACTATCTATAAATTCAAGAGATGTTGAAACTAATATGAATCGATCAGAAATAGTGGTTGATTATGTCTTTGCATATATATTGCAACAAAAATCATGCAAGATAGTGAGGATCTTGAACCTCAATCTATTGTAGAATGTCAACAAAGAAATGATTGGCCAAAACGGCAAGAAGCAATTCACTCAGAGTTGAATTCATTTGTCAAGCGTGAAGTTTTTGGACCTATAGTTCAAACACCTAATGGTATTAAACTAGTTGGTTGTAAATGGATTTTTGTGCAGGAAAAAATATGAGAAAAATGAAACACAAAGGTATAAAGCACGTCTTGTTGCACGAGGATTTTTACAAAGGCCTGGTGTCGATTATGAAGAGACATACTCACCCGTTATGGATGCAATAACATTGCGTTATCTCATTAATTTCACAGTCCATGAGAGATTTGAAATGCATTTGATGGATGTGGTTACGATCTATCTTTATGGATCACTTGATAATGAGATATACATGAAAATTTCCGAAGAATTTACGATGTCTGAAGCATGTAATTCAAAATCTCAAGAAATGTATTCAATTAAATTGCAAAGATCATTGTATAGTTTGAAGCAATCTAGACGCATGTGGTATAACCTTCTTAATGAGTATTTATTTAAGGAAGGTTAACAAATGATGCAATTTGTCCATGTGGTATAACCTTGCTGTGTATTGTTACCTATAATTGACTTGTACCCTAACTATCACGTTGCGCTTTTCGAAAGTCAATTTGACTTATTTTCAAAGTTAAATTAAATTACATTAATTCGATATTTTAAGCAAAAAATTTAGATATTCAAAACTATACGAAAAGTATTATAAATTGCATTTTTTTGCATATCAATATGATAAAAGAATATATTATAAAATGTTAGTCAAAGTTCTTATAGTTTGACTCTAAAAAAGAAAACCATGACAATTAAAAATAGACGGAGGGAGTATAAAATTCAAGATAATTGGAATTAAAATGCTGAAAAAGAAGTTGGATTAGCTTGAACAGGCACCCTCTGCAATTACAGAAGGGCAGAGCTAGTATACGCCGAACATAATAAGGTCAAAATTCTATATTTGTCTCGAAAAATCTGTTGAATTTATATAAATTATTGATTTACAACCAGTAATTTAAATAGACTAAAATTTTAAACCCATAAACTTCGAATCAGCAATAAAATATAGAGAGAGAGAATGAAGAATCAACGCGGTTACCAATTTCAACCAAAGTTGCTACATCATACGGTCAAAATCTGGGACGACAAACAACGTTAACAATCAAGTTTTCTGTAATCAAGTTCCAAATTCAATCAACTACATTATTAGACTCAATTTATGCCACCCTCTAACGATTTGGACGAAACGAATAATCTAAGGAAATGTCACGTCCCTATCAATTCTAGCAAGAAAATTGTCTACCATGGCAC
Organism: Solanum etuberosum; assembly: GCA_029582245.1. Classification (NCBI taxonomy): domain Eukaryota; kingdom Viridiplantae; phylum Streptophyta; class Magnoliopsida; order Solanales; family Solanaceae; genus Solanum; species Solanum etuberosum. The sequence continues at coordinate 62,343 of JAJONR010002091.1, forward strand.
TTGGTATACTTCTGAATTCAAATATTACAGAGTATGCAGCTGAGATCGTTGTTCTACGATGGACCAATAGAGACCTGATTCGATCTTTCTTCCAACAATAATGTCATCAAAAAGGGTTATTCAATGGCCTAAATTATCCCATCTCCAACACATGAAAAAACGGGTCAACTTTGACCACAACAAAACATTTGCATGTCTCCAGGGGTAAAATGAGGGTAAAATTGGGGTTTTTTAGTCATACCCGTTGAACTTTATCTTCATCCACTCGTCTAACAAAGGTAGCTTGTGCAATGGAACTTAGTGATTGTACAACATCAACTGTGTAGGTATCCATCATCGTATATGACGACATCTTACTCTTTATGCAAGGAAAAATAGTTATGTTAACCGAGCTAACATGGTACTGAGTAACACTTACTACTACTCCTAACTAATTTTTCATTAGACGAGGAGTTTAAATGCTGTGATACAATTTTCTCGTCAATCTAGTGTTCCCATTTTCTATTCATCAGCGTATCGCCTGTCTGCTAAAACTTCTATCAATATTCAATTATCAAGAACCTGCCCCTAAGAGGAGCAAAACAAATACACTTACTAACTGGGAAGAAATAGAGGAATTCCTTCATTTACCTTTTGTACCTAGATATCTTGAAGGCATTTAAGATAGTCTTCATGAGACCTTGAGTAACTCGTGGAATGCCTCTTGGGGTATATCGACGGATCCCACTCGCTTCATTCGCTTCTTCCCTTCTTTCTGTTTCTCCAACAACTTCCTCTTTCTTGTAACATCACCACCATAACACTTTGCCAGAACATTTTTTCTCATAGCAGAAAGCCTGAAACAAGATATATAAATCAAACAGCACTACAACAGTTTATCTATAAACTTTAAGCCCAAAAAAATTTAAAACTCTAAAAAAGTATACATCGCATATAAAAGAAACAACATTGGGTGAACCACCCCATTTCTCCTCCTGCAAAATACAAAACCGGACAAGGGAAGGGAGCAATAGCATGAAGATGTATTCCAAAATTTCCCTGTTCCTACAAACTTTTTTTTTCCTACTATACTTCAAATCTAAAGATTTTTAAAGGTTGTTGTCTACTACCAAAAAAGTGTTGCTTGCAGATCCTGAAAGAGAAGAAAATGCTGAGACTGGGAACAAGGTGGAATAAGATTGCCAGTTAAATCCCTAATCTAGTAAGCAATCAGCCAAAAACAGTTGTTCAACAGCATGTTTTTACATCAATGGTGGCCACTCATTATGGGGAGGAAACCATAAATAATCACCACTGTTTTGTACAATAACATAAGTGTTATAGAAAAAAGCTGAAACAGTGATAATTATATTTCACAGGATAATGTAATAGTCTGCCAGATGTATGATTTCGATGGAGAAATTAAACTTACGTCTCCCGGGCGATGACCTTAGATCCAATAGCAGCTTGTATGATAATTTCAAACATCTGCCTGCTCAACTATCTGTATTAGAACTGGAAGTAGAAATAAAACAAAATGAAACAGATAACAGGGTGAATAAGTCAACCTGTCTATAAACTTTTTAAGCTTCTCCACAAGTTCGCGGCCAACACGTGGAGCTTTTGATTTGTGGACAATGGTTGCCATGGCATCAACTGGTTGGCCATTAAGGAGAATATCCAGCTTCACCAAATCCGAAGCCTGATATCTATCCCCAAAAAAAATAAAAAAGAGGAAGAAGCAAAATTGGATCAGAAGCATTTGCAACTAGAAAAAATTGTTGTGGAAAACTTTTATGCTGAATGAATTAAAATTTTATGTGCGGAAAGATGCTCAGGTGAGTCCTTCATATTTATATATTTGATGGATAAATTTCTGTATTGTGTTTGTATGTTCCTGAGAGAAACAGCGCAAGAAGAGGAGAGGAGCGAACTTACTCTGAATCCTCATAATCAAACGAAGCATATCCTGATGTTATACTTTTCAATTCATTGTAGAAGTCCACAACAATTTCCCTCAGAGGCATGCGATACTTCATGAAAGCTCGCTGGCTGCACAAGATGGGAAAACTTGTATACCATCAATCTTGAAGTTAATAAGAACTTGAGAAAAGATGAAAAGAAATTCCTCATGAAAGTCAAAAAAAAAATCAGTTTTGAATCAAGCATGCTTTGCTATATAAAGTGTCTTTCCAGAAGATATATGGCAAGATATTAAAAGGCTGTAATCACCCACTAGTTTCACTTAAAAATAAATGATTGAAAAGAAAAGAATAAAGTTAAAAACAAAAAGAAAATGTAATAGCTTTCATGTCACTCTGTGTGCCACATACGTGGTATATCTTTCATGAGCAGACATCTAATCAGCATAAGAAGAAACAGTTACCTATCAATGAATGAGTACTCCAATTGCTCCCCACGACGCTCAGCGCATAAAGTGATAACAGACCCCACATACCTTTAAGCAGAAGTATAATGTGAGTAAGAATATACTTCCTCAACACCAAACAATCCCAAGCAGAGAGATCAAGAAATTGCCACAGATTGCTGAGGAAAATAGCAAACAATGTTAAGTTCATGGGAGCTTACTCACTAGGGATTATAATAGTAGCTAACACAGTAGGTTCCCAGCAGGAGATAAGTCGATTTTTGGGGTTTGAAGGCAAAGCAGCAGGATTCTGAACCTGTAATTTGCTACAAGGATAGAACCGAAAAAAGGAGGAAACAGAAGAAGATTGGTAAGGTTGGCAAAGAGCGTTTAAAAAGGTAAAAGCATGCAGGTAACCAACCATACCTTCCATCTGAGTACTCAAAAATATATGGCACTGTAGGAACAGTGGAAATGACATGTGCTCCATGTTCCTGTCAGCCATTACACTAAATAATCAACTTCTGAAGTAAAATACAGTTCTATCTTTCAATTGTTCCAAACAGAAAAAGAAACCATAAGAGGAAGGAATCAAGACTTATTTCTTCTTCCTTTTTTATCTTTTTGTACAAGTGTGTGCACGTGCATGAGAGAGAGAGAGGCTCCAACAAGAGAGACCAGCATCTGGAGAAGTAATTGCTTATGAAAGAGATAGGTTGTCTTCCTTGTTTGATATTCATCAATCCAGGTTTTAACTGAGGCAAATACATTTAAAATGACTTAATGAACATGCCTGCTCAAGTCGCTGATGAAAAACATCCATGTGAAGTAAGCCCAAGAAACCACATCTGTTAGAAGGGGGTTAAGAGACTAAATTAGGAACAATAAATGAAGTTAAAATATAATGTCAAGAATTACAATTTATACATACCTGAAACCCAGACCTAGAGCTGTGCTGCTTTCTTTAGTTACAGAGACACTGGCATCATTACACGTCAGTCTCTCTATGGCATGGTTAAGTGCCTCAAAATCAGATCCATCAGCTGGATATAGGCCAGAAAAGACCATATGTTTTGCTGGCTTGAAACCTTCATGTATCACCAAGGAAAATATTGTGATGAGACAAGCTCTGCTAACAAGAATAGAAAACACACAAACCATCTCATAATGAAATCTTTTAGAGGCCATGATGACATTGTGCATAGCTAAACCTTTCAGGGTGTGAAGCTAAAACTGTTGATAGGATGTATTGTCCAATCATAAGCTTTTAACATAATGCCTCTTTTGCTTTTGTTTATGGAACATCAACCAAAATCTCTTGTGAGGCATTTACTCTAGCCCATTTGGAAGATCCACCAAAAGCTTCCCTCTCTCAAATTTTTTTGGGCATGCAGGGGGGGGTTGGTAGGGGAAAGGAACTCGAGACATCATAAATAACATGGACATCTCGACTATGAAAGTTATGTTCTCCACAGCCCACAAATAAGCAAGTTGCTGTGCTTTTCTAAATATTCCAATTTTCCTCTAAAATCTATGGCATAGACATAGCAAAGTTACCTGGAAGGGGCTGTATAACTGTTCGTGTATGATGTAGAGTATCTCCAACACGGGCCTCTTTTGTTGAACGCATTCCGCTGACTATATATCCAACTTGACCTGTTAAAAGGATTCCTGTCGCCACAAGTTCTGGGTGCATGATACCAACATCGGAAACTTCATAACTTTGGCCAGTCGCAGCAGAGCAAATTTTGTCACCCTTGTGCAGAGCACCATCAACAATAGCCACATGGCAGATAACTCCTTTGTACTCATCATAATATGAATCCAGCAAAAGCATTCGCAAAGGTGAAGTGTTTTTACCAGGGGGTGGTGGAATTCTCTCTATTGCAGCAGGAAGAACCTGCTCTAGACCTAGACCAGTTTTTGCTGATGTCAATAGTACATCGCTTGGATTAAGGTCAAACATGGATTTGAGCTGTGCTTTTACCCGATCTGGATCAGCAGTGGGCTGATCAATTTTATTTATGACAGGAATTATGGCCAGGTTTGATTCAAACGCGAGGTAAAAATTAGCAACAGTCTGTGCCTGCACACCTTGGGCTGCATCAACAACCAAAAGGGCACCTTGACAAGCTGCCAAAGATCTGGATACTTCATAGCTGAAATCCACATGCCCAGGTGTGTCAATAAGGTTTAACAAAAAATCTGTGTCACTGCCAAGGAACTTGTGACGATGGAACATAGTTGCAGTTTGGGCTTTAACGGTTATTCCCCGTTCCCTCTCTACCTAAGACAAAGTACAGATTTTTCACATAAATATACCAAACAGTATCAGGAGTTAATTGCATATATATGAACAAAGAGCACAAGTAATTAGTTCTCTAATAATGACAAATGACAAACAGTACAGATTTTGTTAGCTGCTCAGTTCAAGTGGGGTTTTGAGGGAATGTATAGTCCTGCCAGGGAGAGGTCTAAAGCGATTTTTTGAGATTAGATGGCGGTGGCTTTGGGGGATTGGAATATTCTGTGGGTGTTAGGTGGAGACTATAATACTATTAGATTCCTGGAAGAAAGAGTGGGCTGTCAGGTGGTGTTCAGGGCAATGGAGTTAAAGTATATTGATTATCATTTTCTTATTGATCTTCCTTTGATAGGTACTAGTTTCACTTGGGCCAGAAGGTACTATATCTTAGATAAAGAGTTGACAGGTTCTTGGTGTCTACCACTAGGGAGGAGTTGACTCCAAATGTGATACAGACACCCTCCCAAATTGGCATTGCATCACCTACCTATCATGTTGGAGGGTGGAAGAGGCACAAGCATAAGAGCATCTTTCAGATTCGAGAACAAGTGGTTGCATGTGGTGGACTTTGGTCACAGAGTGAATGATTGGTGGAATAGCTATAAAGTGGTTGGAAGTTGGAACCCCATCTTTCAGACTTGCAAAAAAAGTTAAAAGTTACAAAAATATTAGGGTGTGGAATAAGTGTTTTGGAAGGGTAAAGGTCAAAAGTAAGGAAATTGTAAATGAAGTTTGGGAGTTAGAGAGGGTGGGAGAAGGGGTGAAGTTGGCGGAGAGGCAGAGGTTAGAGGTTTTGAAGATGGATCTAGCTTCTTTAGCAATAGCTCAAGAAACTAGTTCGAGACACATATCGAAGCGTTGTGGTCAGAAGAAGGGAATTCAGATATAAAGTTCTTTCTCAGGATAGCAGGAGGAATTTCGGTAGAGGTTGATGGGAGAGTGCATATGAGAGGTGGGAGTAGAGGCGCAACAGTTAGGTTCTATGAGTGTTTTATTCATTGAGGAGGTAGTTTGTAGGTCAATACTGGAGGGACCAGGGGGAAGGGTTTAGTCAAATAGGTGAGGAAAAGCAACAGTGGTTTGAAAGGCTAATTGGGGAAGAGGAGGTGAGGGAAGCGATGGAGAGTTGTGAAGGAAATAAGGCTCCGGCATCGAATAGTTCGACTTTGGCTTTCTTCCAGTAGTGTTAGAATACAGTACGGTGAGGTAATGGAGACTATTAAGGAGTTCTACGAAAGGGGAGACACTTTTGAGAAAAGTCTTAATACATCTTTCCGACATTATTTCAAAAAGGGAGGCCACAACTAGCATGAAGGATTATAGACCTATTAGCCTGGTGGGACGCATCTATAGACTATAAGATAATCCCTAAGGTGCTTTCCAATAGACTTAAGAAGGTCTAAGATGAGAATGTATCTACTTTGCAAAATGCTTTTACTGCACAACTTTTGGATCTTTTCCTCAACATAACTAACACCAGTTGGATCATGCCAGAGCACACATCTGATCTCCTAAGTTGTTGGATTAGGAGAGAAGCAAAAGACAAAAGAGGTGGTAGAGGTTAATACCATCATGCATATGGTGGACAATGTGGAGAGAAAGAAATGGAATATGTTCTAAAGATATGTCCAATTCTATTCACAAAGTAAAATAGAATGGTATTGTATCTTTACTTTTTTGGTGTAAACAACTTTGTTTAGAGGATATAGATCAAATTGTAGATTTTATAGGTTGTTAGGCCTCATTTGTTTCCATTAAGATTAAGACGTCTGAATCCGAATAAGCATATGAATATTGAGATGTGCATTAAGATCTAGATGTCTAGATCTGAATACTTATCTGAATATTAAGATGTGGTCTATAGATCTGAACATTGAATGATTAAAACTGTTTGTCTTCAATATTTGAATGTGCATATGAAATTAAATATTATATCAATAAAATATTGCAAAAATTTCATTTCAACAAAAAAGTATTTACTTTTTGATACAAAACTATATTTTCAATATATTTACATTTGATTAAAAAATTAAATTATATTATATGCAAATAATAATTATATATCAATAAAAAAATTATTGTAATGTGATTCTTTTAAGAATTCAACATGAACATCTTTTCATAAGAAAATATATCACGAAAAAAAATTATTTCATAGGCATAATATAATATCAAAAAGTTCAACAAGAATGATAGATACTAGTCAAAAAATAATAAAGAAGGTTTCACATCATCAATACCTAACATGTATTCTAGTTAATCAAAAAAATTAAAAAAATATATTTTTTCCCAATGACTTTAACCCAATTCTTTAACTTATGAAATTCTAGCATCATCCATGCTTTTTTGTAGCCGTCACTTCCACAAAAATATACTAACAGATGTACTATATAATGGTTCTTTCCAAACTAGGTGCACTATATTTTTTTAATCAATAACTCTAACGTAGTACTCGTCAATTTTCAATTGAGACGAAGAGATTTATTTTTCTTCCCAAAAACTTCTCTTCGGGCAAAATTTAAGATTTGGATGCAGAATTGTTAAGAGCTCCATCTTTTTTGTCACCAACTAGATCTTCAACTTCATCGGGTGTATTTATCTGTAGTAGTAGATACAGAAGAGACACTAGGACAGGAATAGGTACAACTTGGACTCCAACCATGAACTCATGTTGCAGTATAACCTTCAAAAAGTTTTGTATACATATTTGGAAAGATTAGAGGTTAAGTCTTCATTCTCTTTTGCTTTTGGTCTCGATAAAATTAATGGTCTAAAATAAAATTTTAATAAGAGACCTCAAATATGTACATCTTTGTTGTTTTTAATCATGGCTACTATTTTTTCACTCAGAAACCTTGAGTTCTTGATAAACATCAATACACCCAAAAATATTATTGCAACAAGAGTTTGTGACAAAAATCAATACACCCCAAAAAAAATTGTTAATATAAGAAAATACTTGTAAGGATTATGAAAACTTACTAGTTCAAGAGGAAAAAATTGGTGTTTGATTGAGAAAGAGAGAAAGAAAGTTTGTAGCGAGATAGAGAGAGAAAATGCGCATAGAGATAGGCGAAGTGATTTTTTATAATATTAAATAAGTCTAAATGTTGTTAAGACTCTCCTGCAGATCTGCTTCGTTTAGATCTTTTCAAATCCATTCAGAGGCTTTTTTAAAAAAGAAACAAATGGACTTAATGGGATGAATCTAAATGATTAAGATTCAAACCTAAAATTCAAACACACTTGATGGGCTGAATCTGAATGATTAAGATTCATACCTTCATTAAGTGCAAACAAATGAGGCCTTAGTCTTGTTTCTCTGTTGGTTCTCTTCTTGGAGGTGGCTCATGTATGCCGAAGAAGAAAGCTTTACCAATTTCAACCAAAAAATGATGGAGAAGTTTTTTGGGACTTGAGGTTTAGAATGAATTTCCAAGATTGGGAGATGTCTGAGCTCTAAAGCTTGATCGACTTCTGGGAAAGAAGGGGTATTTCTTTGTCAAGCCTTGGAGCCTATTTGGCATTGTTGTTGGCAGGCCAAAAGCACTTACTTAGAGAAAAAAATAGTTTTTTTAAAATATGAAGCGTATCGCAAACCTGTAAAAGTGATTTTAAATGGAAGCAAAAACAGTTTTTCTGTGGTTGGGAAGAAGCTAAAAATTATTGTTTCTTCAAAAAAACGGAAGCAGAAGCCAAAAATTATTTTTTTCAAGACTAAAATATCCCTTCCATATATACATATTTACCAAAATATCTCTTATTAATTAATTAGCATCTCTCATAAGTTTGGTTAAGTTTCATTTAAGAATTTTATTTTTTATTTTTTATTTTTATATAATAAATTCTATATTTTATTTAATGTTTACATATTATTATTTTATATTTTAAGTATTATTTTGTAGAATTAAAAAAAAGGCAACAACAATATTTTTGCAAGATTAGAAAAAGAAAAAAGAATTAACACCAAAAGATTTAAGCCCTCTAAAAAAAAGGTATAATATTGATTGAAAAATTTGAATATGTACATTTTAATTTGATAAAAAAAAAAATTATAGCGGATATTTAAAATAGTTTTTCTCTATAAAATAATCTTAATATTAAAAGTACATTGATACTTGCCCTTCTTAGTAATTTGACTATCAAAAAATACTTTTTTAAAAATATAGTCAAACACAATTTGCTTATGAAAAACATTTTTCAAATGAATTAGCCAAAACACAAATTGCTTTTTTTTCAAAAGCACTTCTCTAAAAAGCTATTTAAAAAGTGCTTCTAGAAATAAGTAGTTTTTAGCAGCAATGCCAAACAGGCTCTTATTATGAAAGCTTAATAGGTAGTTTCCAAGATCCTTTTTTTGTATAGATCTCTAAGGTGTCAAGAAATGTGTGTTTTTTCACCTGGCTAGCAGCAAGAGGAATGACTTCAACAGCCAAGAACATGGGAAAGAGGAAGGGCTACTTATGTTAGTTGGTGCTTTATGCATAAGGAATCAGGTAAAGATGTAGATCATCTCCTTTTTGATTGTTGAGTTGCTTCGAGATTATAATGAGAAATTTTGAGTTGATTTGAAATCTCTTGTGTGATGCAAGGCAGTATGAAAGGGTTAATGTCCAGTTGGTGTTACGGGAGGAGAAGAAGGTGAACTTCTTGGAGTATTGCCCTACTTGCATTTATATAGTTGTTTGGAGAGAGAAAAAGAAGAACTTTTTAAGGTGTAGAGATGAATTTGATACATTTACAGAGTAGCGTCTCTCTTAATTCTTTTTGGTGCACTCATGAGGTTCCTTGTTGTATAAAAGTAGGGTGCCATTTATAGAAAATCAACTCTTTTGTAGGGTTTTTTACTTTTTGGTTTACCTTTTGTATACAGGCTTTGGCCATATTTTAGTGATATTCATTTACCTTACAAAAAAAAAAGAATCTTGGAAGGATAAGTTGACCTCTACACGTCCACATCTAAGCAGCTAGTAAAACATTTGCAAGCGCAGAAAAGCAAAAGAAGATCAGTTCATTAATATAAGGACGGTGAAGTTTGAACTAGTTAATCTTCTCAACAATTCATGAACCACTACAACAACTATGCCTCGGTCCCAAACAAGTTTGGATAAGCTCATATCATATCATATCATCATCATAATAAATAAAATACTGTATAACTGAAAATACGTTAATATATGTGTATATATATAACAATAACAATAATAAAAGTTTCACACAAGTCTAAAACTTATCCTCAACTAGCAGCTATCTCCTATGTGAATCGTTTTCTTCCATTGTGCCATATCTATTGATATCAAGCATTTAGTGGTCCTTTGAGACACTTCCTTCCAAGTGATTTTAGGTCTACCATGTCCCCTTTTAACACCTTCACTTACCACTAAAAATAAAAAGGTTCACCACAAACCAACAAAAGCAAGGCTTTCCTACCTTTTAGCTTTTAAAAAGATACTGATTTTCTTTCCCTAACTTTCATTTAAAACCTCTTGAAAATAGATCTGTCATACTCCACCTCATACCAAACACAATTTCTCTTCTAGTTCCATCCTCGAATAGTTGAACAGACAATTAGATTCTTGTTCATAACCACCATTTCGAACAACAGAAGGATAGTTATCACTTCAGATCAGCATCACTTTCCTAGGGTGTGAACATCTGTCTCAACTATATTCATTATTTAGAAGGGGAAAAAAAACCAAGATGATTAGCACTACTGTGTCACACTTCACCTCTAATTCTCTTTCATAAAGATGTGATCTGGAATTTCAAATTAATAACCTCAAAGTAGAAAAAATATGCATAAATCCATGAAGTACATAGCCTCTTAACCGAACTTATCTCCTTCCTTATACCCCTACATACACAACATACACAACCTCTCTCACAGACAAAGGATGAAAGACAAATGCTCCACAATTGTCCGCTCCTAAAGAATACGACAACGAACTCCTATGTGTGTAAAAAAATCTAATTCTTTTGTTTGTTTTTTTATAAGGGTGTGAAATTGTCATAAGCCTCATACCAATATAGGACTACCTTCATTCCAAGCCAAATATGTATGTAAAGTTTCACTTTCACCTAAAGCTAATAAGCAAATGCAAATGCATTACAACAGCTAACACACAACTTCCCATATTTCGAGCCCGGAAATAATCATATTAGCACAAATGTTACAGAATAAAGGCTTCTGGACCCAGAAAAATGATCAAAGATTACCTCAAAATAGTTTACATGCTCGTCGCTAAACGATGTCTGATTATGAGAGGCATTTTAAACCGGCAAATGGAAAATTTATAAAAATACACTAAAAATAACAAAGCCAACCAAAAGTTCAAAAAAATTCTGATTCAACCCAAAAGTTTTGATAAAAGTTTCTTTTTTTCTCACTATTAAAAAAATAATGTCAAAGACATAATTAAGTAATAAAAGTGTACTCTATCTAATAGCTTAACTTCTTATATGAGATGGTCACACATTTCTAGCCATGAAAAATGAATTTTCACATGTTTGACCCATAAGAAAGTATTACGCTCGGCCATGCAAGGGTGTGTTGGAGATATAATTAAGTTAACTTCAATAAGTAACCCCTGAATGCCTCGACTTCTAGCTAGAAAGATTAAAAAATTCACAAGGAAGAGTATTCCAGTTTATGTGGCAGCATTTGCTTTTTAGTCCTGTTCCAAAAAGAACGACTTGTTTCTAAATTTAGTTACAATTTAACTTAAACTTCTCTTTTTACCTTTTATAACCACACAAATGTTATGAAAATATTTCAGACGACATGTTACAAAAATCTTATATTATAGTTATACAAATGTTATGGCATATATGTCGTGTCTTCATTACTTTCATAACATCCACATAGCTACATATAGCCTAGGGTGGCCAATCGGACGCCCTTAGTCGAAAAATTATATTATGTATATAGAAAATTATATGAAATATATATTAAATCTTGGACACCCTTAACAAAATTCCTGACTTCGCCAATACCTCCATGTCTATTCAAACTTAACATATACAGCATACCCAGTGTAATCCCACAAAAGTGGTGTCTACTAGATTAAAGTGTACACAACCTTTACCACTACCTTGAAGTTTACATATATTGGAGTAAAATTTTTGAAGAAACAGGGGTTGCTCCAGTTCAAAAAGAAATAAAATAGAGCAACCTCAAACTAAAAGAGCATTTTAACCATTACTTATTATAACATGAATGAAGCACTAAAAGGGAATTTACCTGCAATTTATCTAAGTACTGAGGCTGACCATGTCCTTTTCTAATGGTTCCAGTAAGTTCCAGAAGTCTGTCAGCTAAGGTTGATTTTCCATGATCAACATGGGCAATAATTGAAAAGTTACGAATGTTATCAGAAGGGTACTGATTCAAATCTATAGTTGATCCTTCTTTATTGTTTTGGCGAGGACGAGAGCAAAATGAAGCATTTTGAGTATAAGAAAAATGCGATAAAGAGGTTACCGGATGAAAATTGCAAGTATAAATTGCAGATAATTTGGATGTGAGAGCTCTTGAAGCTCTCTTGAAAGTAGTCATTTCCCCACGATTTGTGTTTGAAGAACCACAAAGGTGAGGGTTTTACATTAGGGCTTTGCGTTTCGCTTGTTTAATTAGAGATGGACGGATAACAATTTGCCAAAATGTCGTGGGGGCGTGAATAGGGGTGTGAAATAGGACGGATTGAGTTAATAAATAAATAGGTATTCATAGGTACTAAATTTATTTGATTTGAAATGGTTGAAAATTGGGTCATAATTCAATTTGCTAAATTTTAATTGAACCGGTTAAAATGGATTACGATATCAAACGGATCAAAATTCAATTTAATCTGGATTTGTTTGGGTTAAAACTTAAAATATGTCAGGGTCATAATTCAACCCATCCAATTTCAAAAACGAAATTATAATTTAACTTTTTCTTTTAAAAAAAATGTTAATACCGAATAAAATTATTATTCTTCTTTATTATATAAACTATATATAGCATAACAAAAAAAGAGTACAAGATCGATCCATTTCATGGGTTAATTTCTTGCATTTTGCTTGTAACTTGGATAGTTAAATGGACACTTAGGCCTCATTTGTTTGCACTTAATGAAGGTCTGAATCTTAATCATTCAGATTCAGTCCATTAAGTGTGTTTGGTTTTTAGGTCTGAATCTTAATCATTCAGATTCAGTCCATTTGTTTCTTTTTTAAAAAAGCCTCTGAATGGATCTGAAAAGATCCTGAACGAATCAGATTTGTAGGAGAGTCTTAACAACATTCAGTATTTAATACGCTAGAAAAAAATCACGTCCACTCTCTCTCTCTCTCTATACAAACTTTCTTCCTCTCTTTTCTCAACCAAACACCAATTTTTTTTCTCTTAAACTAGTAAGTTTTCATAATCTTTACAAGTATTTTCTTATATTAACAATTTTCTTGGGTTGTATTGATTTTTGTCAAGAACTTTTATTGTAATAATATTTTTTGGTGTTTATCAAGAACTCAAGATGTGAAAAAATAGTAGTCATGATTAAAAACAACAACTATATATACATATCTAAGGTTTCTTATTAGAATTTAATTTGTTTAGGCCAAAAACATTGAAGATTGTACTACAACACGAGTTCATGATTGGAGTTCAAGTTATACTTATATCTAATTTGTGACAAAAATAATGGAACTCCTAATAATTCTTCATCCCAATCTCCAGTTTCGGTTGAAAGAAAAGTTTTGAGGAAGAAATTGATGAGAAGATGAGTAATACTTTGGAGTTATTGATTAAAAAATAGTGCACCTAGCTTTGAAAAATGCAAAGAAAAAAATTAGATGGACTTGGATGGGAAGAACCATTATACAGTATAATTGTTAGTATATTTTGTGAAAGTGACAACTACAAAAAAGTATGGGCTACAAAAAAGCATGGATGATGCTAGAGGTTCACAAGTTAGAGAATTTGATTAAGGTCATCCAAAAAAAATGAAAGTTCTTTAATTTTTCTGATGAGCTGGAATATATGTGAGGCGTTGATGATGTGAAATCTACTTTATTATTTTTCGACTAGTATCTATCATACTTATTGAACTTTTTGATATTATATTATGCCTATAATTTTTTTTTTCGTGATATGTTTTCTTATAAAAAGATGTTTATGTTGAATTCTTAAAAGAAATCATGCTAAAATAATTTTATATCGATATATAATTTTTATTTGCATGTCATATAATTTTTTTTAATCAAATATAAACATTTAAAATATTATTTTTTATTAAAAAGTAATATTTTTTTTATTGAAATGAAAATTTTATAATATTTTATTGATATAATGTTTAATTTCATATGCATATTCAGATATTGAAAACAAACAATCTTAATTATTCAGTGTTTAGATCTAGAGACCACATCTTAATATTCAGATTTGCATTCAGATCTAGACATCCAGATCTTAATGCACATCTTAATATTCAGATGCTTATTCAGATTCAGACGTGTTAATCTTAATGGAAACAAATGAGGCCTTAATTCAACATTTGACTTTTATATAGAGTAAATTGACTAAATGACCTATTAAATGTTACATATTATTAGTTCTAACATTACTTTCCAGTTTTTCAAATGTAGCAGTAGAATTCTAATCCTACCTAACAACTATTTCCTCCGTCCATTTTTAATTATCATAATTTAATTTTTTAGAGTCAAACGATAAGAACTTTGACAAACATCTTACTATGTATTTTTTCATCATATTGATATGCAAAAAAATGTAATTTATATTATTTTTCGTATAGTTTTTGAATATCTAATTTTTTTTGTCTAAAATATCAAAATTAATGTAATCTAATTTAACTTTAAAAATTAGTCAAACTGACTTTCGAAAAGCGCAACATGACCATTAAAAGTGGATAGAAATAGTATTAAATTTGTGAATTTTGTAAAAACAACATGAGAAAATGCTAATTCAATAAATAATACCGATATTAAAGTAGGAGATATCCATTTCATAAAAAAAAACTTTTGTGTATAACTAACATAATATATGAATCCTTTAATTATCTCTTTTTCTGTTTAATTGATTATTATCACAAAATCTTAATCCTCTCTTCTTTGTTCATCCTTTTTTTTCTTCATCATTTTGTTTTATGTTGTTAATTTAATCATGAAAAGTAATAGTGTGTGTTCAATATTGATTCTGATCGATGGGATGTTGCAGGTTTGTTTTTTTATGTCTTTTTTTTTCTAAATCATTGTAGATTTTGTTTCAGTAACGTAACTACTGAAATTGCGTTGTTTTGAAAGTTTTTTTTTTTTTTTTTGACGTTTTTTCTTGTTTTGTGTATATCTTCGATAACTTTTTTTATTTTTTATCATGATTTTTGTTTTTCATTAATGAATTGAAAATTTTAGACTGGATTCTGATTTATTTATTGTATTAATTTTGACTTTGTTATAGTAACATGAAAGCTAATATTGGATACTATATTCATGTTTCATGATTTTGATAATATTTTATATGATATTAGTATGAATTGTGATTTGGACTAGTAAATCTTAACATTATATTTGTGCATACAAATTGCTTCGTAATTATTTTGGTATTAAAAAAATGAGAACTTGAGCATTGCATTAAAATGATATTGTTTAATTTATGATTTAAAAGTTTGTGTATAAATTAATTTGATTTGATTTTTCCAATAAATTTTTTTTTGTTTGAATTTTTTTATTGGTGTTCGATGTATACAATTGATGTTAAACCTCTTCCATGTGAGAGTACATGAAAAATATCACCTAATGTGCTGGATCAAAAATTATTGCCATCTGGTTATAAAAGACTACCAGGGAGACCACATATGAAATGCAAGAAGTCGTTTACCGAATAAAAATTCAAAAAGGCCAAAATAACATACAACACATGTCGTCGAGAGGGACACAATAAAAAGACGTATATTAGATATCCACCTGAAGTATAAATTATAATCATGTTTTATGTGTTTGTTCCATTTATTTCTTTGTTACAAAGAGTTGAAGTACTTTTTTGTTATTTCTAATTTAATCGACTATGCTTATTGAGTTTTTTAACTAGGTATTTCAGTTTTATACTTGTCACTCCAACATCTCAATTTCTTTGAAGTATGATTTAATACGAATTGAATGGATTTATCTTATAATATTGGTACGGATTGTGGTCTCAAAATGAACTATATAGAAATATGAATTATCAGATACTTGTTGAACAATATGATTTTTGTATGAAATTTGGTTGCAACAAAAAGGAATATATGAAATAAATTGAAAACCTTATTTTGTACCACTACTAAGTAATGTGAACTATATAAAATGTGGTATGAATAATGAATTAAACTATGTGGTTCGTAAAATTCAAATATATATAACTACTTAATTGTATGATATGAATTAGGGTTTCATAATAGTGGTGGATAATATTGGTGAGTTGGGGTTTAGAATGAACTATATAAAATACGAATTATCATATACATGTTGGTTGGTATGATTTTTGAATGAAATGTGGTTGCAATAATAATGTGTATAAGAGATATATTAAAAATCTTCTTTCATATCACTAATAAGCAATGTGAATTGTATGACATGTGGTATGACTAATGAACTATGTGATTTGTATAGTTCAAATATATATAACTGCTTAATTATATATGATATTGGTGTGAATTATATTCTACATAATTAACTGATTAATTGTATAATATTGAAATGGATTGTGATTTTGAATGAACTATATAGACTGATTTGAATATATATATATATATATGGTACTCGGAGAACATACTTTCATGAAAGAATCACTAAGAACAACTAATAAGAAATTTTAAAGATAAAAATACATTTATATTCAAAAATCACAACGAATTCATGTTTTTGATACAATATCTTAAAAGATAAAATAAAATGTATCCAACAGAACAAATGATCAACTAGCTATTTTCTTGGGTTTTACTTCGGCCTAGGTAGCTTCTAAACGTCTGAAGCATGTTCTCTCAATAGTTGTGGTCTACCAAATCTGCTTGCAACATTGCTTGTTAGGCATAATACATATATTGGATCCTAAATTTGGCTTCAAATTTTAACTTTGACCTCCAACTTTCATAGTGCACAAACAAGCACTTTAACTATCCAACCTTTAAATAAATAAACACACGATTTTTACAGCTAAAGAGCATGAAATGCAAACGCTCCCACGTGTATTTAGTGAATCATTCAATGGCTGCCAACTAATTAAATATTTTACACGTCGATTTTAGAACAAAAAAAAAATTAAAATTAAGTTCAATTAATATACAAGAGTAAAGGGTAAAAAACATTTTCATTTCACCCGATTGTGAATCAAAATCGTTCATCTCAAAAGGTCAAAACCCTAGCTTATTTGGTGAATCAAAATCTGGTGAATCAAAGGGAAAAATCGTTCAAGATTTCTGCAGAAGCTGATATTCATCGGTTCATCTTCCTCGATTTAGTCCAAGTGTGCCTCAATTTTTCCCTTTTGAAAGTTTATCTTTGATACAAGGTAGAATCTTTTTGTCACCATGAGTGTAAAATCGTTATTTTCTTACAGCTTTTTACATATGGGTCATATTATAGGTATTTTTCACCATGGAGGTCGCTTTTATAAAGGTCAATATATACCTCAATTTTGCCCTTTTGAAAGTTTATCTTTGATACAAGGTAGAATCTTTTTGTCATCATGAGTGTAAAATCGTTATTTTCTTACAACTTTATACATATGGGTCATATTATAGCTATTTTTCACCATAGAGGTCGCTTTTATAAAGGTCAATATGTGTCAAAATTGGGAAGCATCATATTTAGCATAGATAAGGACCACTTCTCTTTGACCGAACTAAAATCGTATGCAAAAGACATTGGGTATGATGAAATTGATGCTTTTTTTTACTGAAGACCCTATTACCCATAATTTTGTCAAGTTAGAAAGTGACAGCCAACTATATAACTTTGTTAAAGATTTGTGGAGTGGATCATCTTTTAAGTTGTTGTTGAAACATGTGACTGTTAAAGAAGGGGGGTTCACTGCTACAACTACTTTGGGACAATTTTCTGTTGAAAAAAATAATCAAGAATTGAGAAATTTCTCTAGGGTTTCACACATTGAGCATAGTATAAATGGGGTATGTGAAGTTGAACAACCATTAGAGGAAGAAAATGGTGATTCTCTTGACTTTGAAGAGGAAGACTTAGATGATGTTCCAGATCAGGATGATAGTGAAGTTGATGAAGAACTGAGAGCTTTTAGAGAAAAACTTAGAGAAGAAAACAAATGAAGCTGCAAAGCAAAAAAAGAGAACTAAAAGACCCTTAAAGGATCAAGATGTTGAGCTTGGAGAACCTGGCATATATAAGGGATTTGAGAATATCTTCACAAATAAGGCAGCCAAATATAATGGGAAATTGGGAGGTGATGAAGTGTTTATTGATTCATCAGATGAACCAAGTGAAGATAGTGATGAGGAGCTAGATGTTTTAACACAATCAGGTGTTGATTTATCTTCAAGAAGAAAAAGCAACAAATTGAGGTATGATTCTCTTCTTCCATTTCTTTCTTTGAGTTGGGTATGATATTTGAGAGTGCAACTCAATTTAGAAAGGTTGTTGCTGATTATGTTGTTCAACATAAGGTTCAGTTGAGGCTTAAACCCAATGAACCTCATAGAGTTAGGGTAAGATGTGAAGAAAAGTGTAAATGAAAAATCTTTGCAAGCTTGGATAAAGATTCTGAAATTTTCTTATAAAGAAATACTATCCTGCTCATAAATGTATTACAAAGAATAGGAATAAGTTGTGCTCAGCCAGATATGTGGAAATGAAGATGAGGGATATAATAATATCTCAGCCTGACATGAGAGTTCATAAGCTTCAAGAGACACTAAGAAAAGAATGGAGATTAAAAGTGGGAAGATCAATATGTTACAGATTAAAAATGAATGTTATTGCCAAGTTCTTGGGTGATTGGAAGCTTGAGTTTTCAAGGTTGTAAGACTATGCTGATATGATTAAGAGTACAAATCCTGGGAGTTCTTGTTGGGTGAGAACTAATAATGAAACATTCCCTGGCTTACACTTGTTCAAATATTTCTATGTTTGCTTTGCTGCATTGAAAAATGGATGGCTGGAAGGTTGTAGGAATATTATAGGATTGGATGGATGCTTTCTGAAGGGTGCTTGTAGAGGAGAATTATTAGTGGCCGTTGGAAAAAATGAAAACAATCAAATGTATCCAATAGGTTGGACAGTGGTTGATCAAGAAACTAAACACTCTTGGAGTTGGTTCTTAAGCTATCTCATTGAAGATTTGCAACTTGGTGATGGAAATGGCATAACAATCATGTCTGACATGCAAAAGGTATTTATTCTGCCACTTCTTTTAAATATTTATTTGTTGATTTACTGCTGAAATTTTGGGTATTTACTAAACCTGTTTATTTATGTTAGTTACTGCCTTGTGTGGGAAATTTGTGGATGTTGTTAGTGTATGAAGTAAGCTAAGTTGTTGAAGACTGTCAAGTTTCATTTATACTTGTGTTAAAGATGTCTTAAAGATGCCTTTGTTTATTTATGTTAGTTACTGCCATTGCCTGTGGATGTTGTTAGTGTGTGAAGTAAGTGATCTTGTTAGTGTGTGAAGTAAGTGAAGTATGCTAATAGATGCCTTAAAATTGTTTGTGCTAATGGATGTCTTAAAGTTGCCTTAAAGTTATTGATTTAATATTTCTTAGGGTCTTGAGATAGCAGTTGAAGACTTACTTCCTAATGCTGAAAGAAGAATGTGTGCAAGACATATTTGGGCAAACTGGCAAAAAACATGGAGAGGTGAGGAAAGGAGAAAAATATTTTGGAGGTGTGCCAAAGCTAGTTTTGAGGTTAAATTGAGAGATGAATTGGAATATATGGGAAAATTGGGTGATAGAATATGTGAGTCATTGCTTGGATATAACAAAGAATACTGGTGTAGAGCTTTATTTAGTGAAAGATTAAAGTGTGATGTGGTGGAAAATAATATGTGTGAAACATTTAATTCATGGATTGTTGGTCCTAGACATAAATCTGTGATTAGTATGCTTGAAGATATTAGACATAAAATGACGGATAGGCACGGAGATATGATTAAGTTTGCAGATACTTGGATCAATGACATTTTACCTATGGCAAGACTGATTTTAGAAGAAAACAAAGAGATTGGCAGGACACTAAAGGTGAATTGGAATCATGACATTGGATTTGAGATCCAAGAAGAAGAATATAGATACATAATTGACATGACCAAAAAGACATGTAGCTGCAGGCTGTTGCAATTGAGGGGCATACCTTGCCAACATGTAGTTTGTGCCTTATATCACATTGGGCAAGAACCATAAGATTATATGGAACATTGGTACAAAAAGCATACATTCCTAAGTGCTTATAAGTACTTTTTACAACCCATCTCCAATATGATAATGTGGCCTGACACTAATAACCCAACAGTTGAGCCTCCTGAAGTGAAGCCAATGCCTGGAAGACCAGGTAGATGCAGAAGAAAAGATAAAGATGAATCAAGAAAAAAGAAGTGGGGGAAAGTATCAAAGAATGGAATGAAGATGTCATGTTTCAAATGCCATCAAGTTGGGCATAACAAAAGAACTTGTAAATCAGTGGTAAGCCTTTTTGTCTTTCTTTTAAATTTTAATCAGTTTTATACTTTTAATTTTGTGTCTTTACAGCCCTCTCAACACCCCACACAATAGCCAACCCTTTCAACAACCACCAGTGAGGCAGCCTTCACAACCACCAGTGAGGCAGCCTAGCACTGGATAGGCCTCTTCTTTATGTGCAGATACTTCAAAAGTTAAAGGAAGGAAAAAGCAACAGCCAACTGCACAAGCAACATCTTCTTCAACTGCATGGGCAGCATCTACTTCAGTTGGAATGCCACCATCTTCTTCAGTTGGAAGGCCACCATCTTCTTCAGTTGGAAGAAAAAGAACAAGAGATGTGGGATTTGGTGTTTACACAGATATACAATCTGGAAGACAAGTGATTAATGTATGTATATTGTCTTCTTTAATTGATTTTCTTACATCTTTATTTAGGTATACTAAATATATATATGTGAATTATGCAGCCGGGAAGATCAAGTGAAAGAATTATCTCAAGTGGGTCTGGGGTAGCATTTAAAGATGCATCACAAATAAATGTTGATCTTGGATTCAAGCCATGGTTTGAAATGGAAAGGAAAAGATGCAATGACTGAAAACCAACTTCAACAATTATCAAAGAAAAAGGTGCAAAGCAAATCCAAGGGCAAGTGGGTTCCATATGAGTTTAAAGTGACAGTGATGTGGACAAATGTTGATCTAGGAGGTGTTTGTTTTTGTTTATTTTGGTAAGTGTTTTGTAAAGGCATACTCCAATTACTGATCATTTTGATGTATTTTAGGTTATTTTGATGTATGTTTGCTTAGATAAATCTTTGGAGATTATTTATGAAGCTAGTTGCCCTAGTTTAATGGATGTTAAGTTATGTTTTGTGAAGTCTTTTGGTGTTTTTTATGATTGATGTTAGGTTGCCTTCATGTTAGGTGTTTACTATGTATGAAATACTGCATTTTCTGTGTGTGAATCATGTTGTTATATTAAAGTAATGTCCTTGTAAGTTGTAAAGTGATGAATATTGAAGCCAATATGAAAGACAAACTCTAAAATAGTGTATTTAAATCAATTACTTTGATTGCTTACAATAAATATAGGCAACTACTAGCCCATAAAGAAAACTACATTACGAACAAAATGATTCCGGCATAACTTTTTCAACCAATCTACATAACATCTACTACATGAAGAACTCTCTATAAATCCAAGATAGTATCACAATGATCAACAAAACTCGA
This sequence comes from Solanum etuberosum, assembly GCA_029582245.1. NCBI lineage: Eukaryota > Viridiplantae > Streptophyta > Magnoliopsida > Solanales > Solanaceae > Solanum > Solanum etuberosum. The sequence continues at coordinate 83,911 of JAJONR010002091.1, forward strand.
TATTTCCTCCTAATCTTTTACTTTTCTTCATCATATTTTTTATCCTCTTTTGTAATCCCGAAATAGCAATTCTAGCGTGTTCATCATAATCAAGATCACACCACCTAAAAAACTTGCATCCAACCTGTTTAAGAAGAACAAATTCACTATCAAAATTGAATCTTGAGAACTAATTTTTTTTTTAAAAAAGATGTCTTAAATGGAACCATACCGACCATCTTCACATCCAAAAAACCAACGACCTGAATTGTTTGCAGACCAAGAAATCTTCATTATAGCTCTTTTTCCACAATGAAAAAAAAAATTAGAAGTCATTTGGACTAAATATGAGCAGAAATCGTTCTAAAGAGAGGAAAACATCTTGATTTGAAAGAGGAGGAAAAAAAATGAGATTTTGATTAGAAAATATAAAGATATATATAAAAAAGATTCATTAAGGGTATAGTTGTCATTTCAGCTTTTTTTTTACCGTTGTGGGCCTCAAAAATTACTCCTAACGCGCGCAGAATAAGTGCACATCACGCGTTTTGCCAGGTAGGACTCGCGTGTTTATTTATTTAAAGGTTGGATAGTTAAAGTGCATGTTTGTGCACTATAAAAGTTGAAGGTCAAAGTTAAAATTTGAAGTCAAGTTTAGGATCCAATATATGTATTTTGCCTTGCTTGTTACCTCGCATTCGTTGATCGCTCCATCAATTTGTTTTGCTTTTGTATACTCCTAAATTATTGCACCATAAATGCTGATTGTGATATGCTGAATCAAAATAATAATTGAAAATCTCAAACATCTGATATACAATTATTGAGGACATGTTTCAAACAATATTGAGTATATATTTAGTATTAAAATAGATTTCTCAATTCAATAATTAATTATTTACTGAATTAATTTGATATATAAACTAATAATATATGTTAAATTAGATTTAGCCAATTGAAAGTTGATTTCATACAAAATGAAGAGGGATGAGAAACCCAGTTTAATATAGAATACAAACAATAAGAATAACTGTTTTAATATTTAGTGTTCGTTTACATTTTTGTGTAAAATTAGTATAAAATTATGTTTTTATTAAAAAAATAAATCATAAATTATGTTATTTTAATACCTACTTCATGCTTAAATTCACAAACAATTTTAATGACCACAAATTTGTTGCTTCATCAAATTTCATGACTTTTAAAATATATGCAATCCAATAATATATTAAAATAGAACAAACAAACTATGTAAAATAAAAAAAAATGATTTTGTTTTCCTACCTTCACAACATCTTTTTCTTTTTTGGTCTTGAAATCCTTCAATACTTTCTTCACAACCACTCTCGGCTTGGGCTTTTTGGCTTGTGAAGTCCCTCCCTTGAATTATTTTTTTGCCTCATTTACATTGTGAATCATGAACAAAGTCGGAGTCTGAATCTTCCGATGGAGTAGATGCGATATTTTGATTCTGATTTCTATTGTGGAATCAACTTAAAACATATTTCAATGGGTCAGTCCTATGACTTCTCAACATATTCTAGCTCTAGAATTTTTCTGGAGGTAACATGAAGTTTCATTTCTTCTGTTTATGATTTCAATTTTGAAGAGAAAACACAACAAGAATCGAGAATGAAATTGAAAGAAAAAAATAAAATTGAAAAGGAGTTATAGATTCAATAATACAGATCAGAACATACATAATTTGTATTTAAAAATAAAACACGGGGATTATCAAGGTTTGAAATCTTTTTTGAACAGATTATGAAGAAATTTTTTGAATTTCAAGTAATGGTTGAGATTTTTTTAAAATCTTTTTGGAAGATGTGTAAAATTAAAATTTCTAAATTGTAGTTAGACAATTACCTTGGTAACTACCATAAAAAAACATGCCTTTTTGTTTTTTCTTTTCTATATTACATATGAAAATAAAAATAAATAAAATTTAAATTAAATTAATTAATTCGGATTTGTTAGCACTCATAATTAAGCTATATATTAGTAATTTTTAATTAGTAGTTTCATGTACTGTAATATGTGGTCTTAAAAATATATGAGGTAATTCTTCTACTTATATTGTCACAACCCCGATCAATCGTGAGTGACACCTACACTAATCTGGGTGACAGAACCATCTAATTTCTAACATACAGTTCGTTAACAATAGAAAATAAATCGTTTTAATACTAGAAATATCTTTCATAGAATAAAACTCAAAGTCTTAAAACAACCGCGGAAAAACATCCTAGAAATAGAAAGTCGTGTACCAACTCTTAATAGTCTTGTTAGACCCCGAATCTATACCCTGGACGTGGCCAGCACTCGAGAATCATTTCTGATCCCCAAGAAAACCATTGTCCTAGCTGACTACTCAGTGGAAGACTCACTCAAGCAATAATAGGCTTAAAACAGAGTTTGATCTCAAAATAAAACTCAACTCGAATGTCTGAAAGTACTCATTGCAATAATAATAATAATAGTTTGCAAAACATCTTTAAAAGATAGAAAGAATTGAGAGACTCCTCGGCTCTTTCTATCTATGAATCCTCTAATATTTAAGATAGGTGTCGGGACAAGACCCATGGCGCCTCAAAACAACTAAACTTGAAGTAAATGTGAAGTCCTCCGAATTGCAAGGAGGCTCACCAAAATTGTCTAGAGTGTACAGTGATCTCAACGGAGCGCTTGTTGATGATCCTGAACACCTTTATCTGCATCATAAAAAGATAAAGGTCGAATGACATCAGTACATGTAAATGTACGAGTATGTAATATAGCCGAGGCGAAATAACTTAATGAAAGGACTACAATAGATAACAATATACTCAAGTTGAATGTAAAGAAATAAATGAGTTAAATCATTTAAAGCTTTATAAAATAATTACTCATCTCTGAACTCAACATAATAAGTGATATATTAAAATACACTTTAACTCTATTGGGAGATTCTCTAACCAACAACCATCACTATAAGCTACTTGATGATACAACGTCTTGCCCACGCTGCCAGAACTGTCCTATATCGTGATGGGGGTATAGAACCTCTCAACTAAGTGGATCCACTAATCAATAAAGATTCATCTAAAAAGTATGATCATATACCCATGTTGGCAAGCCATGGTTTATGAGGATTTTGAGTTGTCTAAATTCATCCCATATTGGTGCTCAATACTATTTTATATATCTATATATATATATATACACACACACACTCATGCTCAAATATATAAAACATACTCTTTCTCTGGTTTGAGATGATTGCTCAAACTATCCTCTTAAAAGAGGTAACTGCTCTGAAGTATCTCTGAACTCATTGCTCATTTAGAAAATAGGGTTTCTCTTTGCTCAATGTAAAAATACTTTCTCTGGGTTAAGATAATTATTCAAAAGGGCCTCTTTAAGAGGTAACTGCTCTGTAATCAATCTTTCTGAAAACTCTTTTACTTTTTTCAAAATAATACCCTCTTTTGTCATGTAAAAATGAAACATTTGGAAATACTTAGTTCCCTTATACTCTTGGTTAAAACTCTTTCTCAAACTCCTCTTTACTTTCTCAAAACTCAGTTTAAAACAAAAATGTTGGCTTTAAACGATTCTCAAAATTTGTAACTCAAAATAGGGTTCAGCTGAAATATAGACATGAACAACTCAACTCAAAGATCTCAATAACAATATAGAAAAACTCAATACTCAGAACTCAAAATTCAACGATACTACTCATCTCAAGAATAGTCAATTAATAGGGTTCATGCGTGAATATTGACATGAACAAATCAAATCAAGAATCTCAATGCATAACATATAACAATTCAATAATTATGAATAGAATTTCAAAAAGAATTAGGAACTCAAGAACTTAGAACTCAACGTCAACTCATCTCAAGAATACTCAAATCTAAGGATAGAACGCTAGATTACTCTTTTACTAATTTGAAAGTAGATGTAGGGCGTGAGGATAAACTAGTCCAACACTATGATAACCTTACATACCTGGAAGAACAAAGCTCTTAGCAAAATCGATGAAGCTTGAATAACGCTCGAAACCCTAGCTTTTCTCCTCTTGGAACCTTGATCTAATGACTTGAAGTGTTAATGAACGTAAAAGAACTGATTAACATGTTCTAAGACCTTAACTAGGTGAAAACGTCGTGGTTTAGACTTAGAATAGAGATTAAAACGACGTAACTTAATTACCTAACACGTACGGGAAACACCAAAACAACCCCAACTTAAAAACTGACGGAGTGCCTTAAAAAGAAGGGCTTCACAGACCGTTTAGGGCTCCACGGTCTGTGAAACACTTTACCGTTCGTCAAGCCATCCGTGAAACTTTGAATTCCTAACAAGGCTTCACTAAAATGGGCATAACTTTATACTCCGAACTCAAAATGAGATAAACTTGGTGGCGTTGGAAAGATGACTCAAAGACCTTTAATGTGATAGGTCATGGGCCACCTAATGCATTATGTGCTGAGAGATATGGTCGTTTGAAGTTGACACAAGTAAAATCTAATATTGAAACTCAATTGATACGAAAGCTTCAACTCAACTTTGTGCTAGGGGGTTCTAATGACCTTAATTCATATCCAAAATCATTCTCTCATTTAAAGAATTGACCTTAACTTAAAAGCTGACGGGTGACCTGTAAGGACCCCTAAACGGGTCGTACAAGTCACCACGGTCCGTCTACCATCCTGTCTAAGTGACTCAAATCTTGGAAGCCCTGGACGGTTGGGCTACCTCCCTTAAACGGGTCGCGGATCCCTAAACGGATTATTTAGGGTTACATGAAGAGTCCATGGTCTGTCTTGGGTTCGTACACATGCCTGTTAACCCTCTTTATCCTTTGTCGAAGTCCGAGGTTTTAAATATCTCCCCCTTGGAAACATTCGTCCTCGAATAAAGGTTTGGAAAGGAGTTACTATCACTACCTATCTTGACTTCTGAGCTTGCCTTCTAACATAGGTGAAATTGATTCATATTGAGAGTTTTGAAACTGAACTCGAGCACGCTTGGCACGAAGCTGACATAAGATTTCAAGTTTACAGGCCAGGACATGAAACAAGAGTATCCGGGCACGAAGTACAAATAGGAATACTATGCCTTGAGTGATATGACTAGTAGCTTTTAAGCTTGGCAACACTTCTCAACTATGCTCTCCTTTTTAATTACTACACTTCCTTAGCTGCAACTCATAGCTCCTACTAGAGTATATGACTACTCTTACAAACGTCTAAGTCCAATCGCTTGCTCTTACTATGTTCAAGCTTGATCTCTAATTCACAAGGTGCTAAACATGAGATGGTTATACTTATCTGAACCACAAGATTCAGGTTTTATACCTCTATGGGGAATCTCATCCCAAGAATACTTCTCCTTATAACCGCATTCAACCAACCTTGAGCCCAGATCAAGAAACACCTAATGCATCATGTATTTATCCACATGTAAGCAACACCACATTCAAGCCTAGTACTATACCACTCCATGATCTCATACTAACCAATCTTTCTAAGAATTTCTCATTCTCTCATCATCTCTACCAGCTAAAATTTCATGCATTACTACTAGAAACCGACTAATTGCTCTCGTTTAACTATTACTCATAGTAAGGCGTCACCCTATTCCTCCTCCACATTATAACTTTAGATGGAATAAGAACACCACCACTACCACAATAAGAAATATCAACCCTCTCCCTTCTTTCATTACTCAAGTACTATCGACAACATCGCTATCAAAACTGAAAATGGATCACTGAAAGAGCTTAGGGCAAAAGATCATTAGTGTGATTCATTCAAGACATCTGATATAAAAATATGCATGACATAACATTATGTTGCTAGCCATTGAGAGTAAATCATGAATTCGCGAGACTGAGCATACTATGAGACATGAGCGCTTATATGAATAGGTTCATATCATGAGGCTGATATTCATAACTTTATGGAGTAAGATTGATATCAATGGGCTAAAGACTTTGCCCCTCATTTTGGGAACAGAGCATAGATATGAATCTGTCTGAAGTGTATGAGCATAAGTCATGAACACAATTCTGATATTAGAGACATCAACATGATGTTGTAACGACTGAACTTTGAGAAATACACTACAATATGAATGGATCGATATATCACTCTAACTCTTTATGAATACATTACTATCTGATTCTCAACACTTGACTTGGTTTCTCATCTTATCATCTCCCCCTTAGGTCTGAGCTGATACTTTAAAGTTATGAATCTATTCCATCTTCTCTAAACTAGTCTATATTCAATTTACTCTAATACTCAGGAAAGGCTAATCCCATGGATACTGAACTCTCTATATGCAAGTACTAAGATTCCTTCTAAGACATCTTTTTCAGATGCTTCTCTTAACCTCTTCCCACTTCTATAGAAGTCTTTCTATAATTTTTACCCGCATTTACTATATATGATACCCTCGACCAAACTCTTAAGGGTAATAAATAATACTTACATCAACCTACCCCACATTGCAAGCTCAACTATACTATCTAGGCACATAAGAAAAAATCATAAACTTAATTAGAACCTCGTCTTACTACATATGATCACGGATACACCCCTTAATACTCTTGCTAATCTAATGACTTAGTCATACTTCATTTCTCTCATCTAAGGGTAATAACATCACACTTGAACCATTCATATGCATTGCAACTAGCACCTTAATTCCTCACCTACTCTATGTCAAACCTACTAGATCATATCTTAAAACTAACATCATCACCCTCATGTTGCCATCCTTTTTATCACGACACTCGTCTCAAATTCAAGCTTAGTGTCTAGTACTAAACACATATATAGATATAATTGCTCACACATTATACTAACTTACGACTACTAGATAAAATTAAGAAACACTCACCTACTAAGACCTCATGACAAGTAGTCAATATTTATCTCTCAGTCTACATATTTACAGTTACATCTCATTCCATTTGACAACTTAAGTACTACTTACCCATTCACTATACACCATTGACTAATTAGTTATATAACCCTCTAAATATCATGGGTCTCTCCTTCTATAAATCACAGGCCTAGCTTAAATCTATCGCATCACGAATACTCGACTCTTCTATTAAACACTTATACTTGGTCGATACTAATGCATTGACACCTCATCATAAACTTCTCTCTAGTTAAAGTATACTCAAACTCATCCCGACTAGTAACTATTACTCCTCCTTCTATCGTAAAATCTACATAAACTCATCACTTCTGAGTCTACCCATAAGGAAAAACTCCTCATTAATAGCTTACTGGGTGCATGACTGCAACAACATAATTTACCTCATCACTATCTCCCTTTATTAGATTACTAAACCTCTGCATGCATTCTTCTAACACTGGCACTTCTACTACTACTGCCTCATAATATCTCAAATCACGGTAGCTTCCGGGTGGAAATACTACCCAACCATTCTAAAACACACTCCCTTCTTAAAGGGTATCTCCTGAAATAATCTTTAGATAAAGGGTCTGGGAGTATATCTCGCTTATAGCTCGAACACACGATTCATATGAATAAGAGTGTATTCTTTCAAATCCAAACACTTAAACTCACTCACGGGCTTCTCTGAAGCCCCTCCATAGTCTCATGACTTTCTCAAGACTTTTTCTAAGAGTGACTCATCGATAAGTATATGGGGTTTGCTTTTAAACTACCTTAAGTGTGAGGGGAAGTCGAATGGATCTGAGAAACACACGATTTTGAATAAGTTTCTTATGACACAGTTCTATTGCATGATTTAGAGTATGAAAGAAGGGAAACTTTTCTTAAATATCTTTAGTCCCTCATTTATAGAAGTGGGGCCCTCAAAACCATAAATAAGATTCGACTGCCACAACTTCATATACACTCTAGGACATTTGAACTATATGCTCTGATACCAAGTTTGTCACGCCTAAGCCTACACCCTGGACATGGCCGACACTCGAGAATCATTTCTGATCCCTAAGCGAACCCTTGGACTGACTGACTACTTAGCAGAAGACTCACTCAAGTAACAATAGGATTAAAATGGAATTTGATATCAAAATAAAACTCAACTCGAATGTCTGAAAGTACTCATTGCAATAATCATATTAGTTTACAAAACATCTTTAATGGAAAGAAAGTATTGAGAGACTCCTACACACTTTTTATCTATGAAGCCTATACTATTTAAGATAGGTGTCGGTACAAGACCCACGATGCCTCAAAACAACTAAACTTAAAGTAAATGTGAAATTCTCCGGAATATAAGGAGGCTCACCAAAACTGACTGGAGTGTAGAGTGATCTCAACGGAGCGCCTATTAATGATCCTGAACACCTGTATCTGCATCATAAAAATATGCAGGTTGAATGAAATCAGTACATTTGAATGTACGAGTATGTAATATAGCCGAGGCGAAATAACTGAATGAAAGGACTACAATAGATAACAATATACTCTAGCTGAATGTAAAGAAATAAATATGTTAAATCATTTAAAGCTTTACAAAAATACTTACTCATATCTAAACTCAACATAAGAAGTGATATATTAAAATACACTTTAACTCTATTGGGAGATTCTCGAACCGACAACCATTACTATGAGTTACGTGATGATACAACGTCTCATCCACGCTACCAAAACTGTCTTATACCATGCCGGGGTATAGAACCTCTTAGCTAAGTAGATACACTAAGCAATACAGATTCATCTTAAAGTATGATCCAGTACCCATGTTGGCAAGACATGGTTTATGAGGATTTTTAATTGCCTTAACTCATCCCCATAGCAGTGCTCAATACTACTCCTAATAATTTATATATATATATATACACATGCTCAAATGTATAAAATATACTATTTACCTGGTTTGAGATAATAGCTGAGACTATCCTCTTAAAAGAGGTAACTGCTCTGAAATATCTCTGAACTCATTGCTCATTTAGAAAACAAAGTTTTTTGCTCAATGTAAAAATACTTTCTTTGGGTTGAGATAATTACTCAAAAGGGCCTCTTTAAGAGGTAACTGCTCTGTACTCAATCTTTCTGAAACCTCTTTTAGTTTTCTCAAAATAATACTATCTTTCTTCATGTAAAAATGAAACATTTGGGAAATACTTAGTTCCCTTATACTCTTGCTCAAATCTTGGTTAAAACTCTTTCTCAAACTCCTCTTTACTTTCTCAAAACTCTGATTAAAACAAAATGTTGGCTTTAAAAGATTCTCAAAATTTATAACTCAAAATAGAGTTTATGCTGAAATATAGACATGAATAACTCAACTCAAGGATTTCAATATCAATATAGAAAAACTTAATACTCAGAAATCAACGATACTACTCATCTCGAGAATACTCAGTTAATAGGGTTCATAATGAAATATAGACATGAAAAAATCAACTCAAGAATCGCAATGCATAACATATAACAATTCAATAATTAGGAATAGTATTTCAAAAAGAATCAGGAACTCAAGATCTTAGAACTCAACATCAACCCATCTCAAGTATACTCAAATCTAAGAATAGAATCCTAGATTACTTTTTTACTGATTTGAAAGTAGATGTAGGGCGTGAGGATGAACTAGTCCAACACTATGATAGCCTTACATACCTAGAAGAATAGAGTTGTTGGTGAAATTACGAAGCTTGAAGAACACTCAAAATTCTAGATTTTCTTTTGTTGGAACCTTGCTCTAATGACTTCTATTATTAATGAACGTAAAAAAACTGATTAATACTTTCTTATCCCTTAACTTGGTGAAAGCGTCGTAGTTTAGGCTTATAATAGGGATTCAAATGATGTAGCTGAAGTACAAAACACATAGGGGAAAGACCAAAATGACCCCAACTTATAAACTGACGGAGTGCCTTAAAAGGAAGGCTTCAACGACCGTTTAGGGCTCCAAGGTCCGTGAATCACTTCACCTTCCGTCAAGTCGTCCGTAAAACTTTGACTTCCTAATAGGGCTTCACTAAAATGGGCGTAACGTTTTACTCTGAACTTGAAATGAGGCAAACTTGGTGGCGTTGGAAAGAGGACTCAAAGTCCTTTAATGTGATAGATCATGAGCCACCTAATTTATTATGTTCTGAGAGATATAGTCGTTTGAAGTTGACCCAAGTAAAATCTAATATTGAAACTAAATCGGTGCGAAAGCTTTCAACTCAACTTTGTGCTAGGGGGATTCTAGTGACCTTAATTCATATCCAAAATCATTTACTCATTTAAAGAATTGACCTTAACTTAAAAGCTAACGGGTGACCTGTAGGGACCCCTAAATGGGCCATACAAGTCACCCGGGCTGTCTAGGTTCCCGTCCAGGTGACTGAAATCCTGGCAGCCCTGGACGGTTGGGCTACCTCCCCTAAATGGTCCGTGGACCCCTAAATGGACCGTTTAGGGTTCCATAAAGGTTCCATGGTCTATATTGGGTTCGTGGACATGCCTGTTAACCTTTTTAGCCTTTCTCGAAGTCCGAGGTATTACAAGTCTAAAGTAAGGGGATGTGACCCCAAAACAAGAAAAAGAATCTAAGAGTCTATGTTCGATCATATGGACTAAGAATAAAGAGCAATCCACGACAGCCTGGAAGAACTAGCTCACTCTTGGATAACCTTGGTATCACGGTTGAGGTCGCGAAGCAGCCTCCTGATTATACCATGTACTCAACAAAGAAAGAGTA